>PVHY01006679.1:37089-72856 GCA_004024945.1 Uropsilus gracilis
CCCCCCCCCCTCCATTAGCCTCTATGACCAGCAGCAGTGGTGCGATGCCCAACCCATGACGGTACATGCTCGGTTCTGTGGGTGTGCGCATGCGTGAGTGGTGCATCTGGTCCTGGGAGACCTGGCTCGAAGAGCAGCTTCGTTCTGCAAGGGCAGGTGAGGAGAGAATTGGAGAAGAGCCAGCCAGTTTTCTCCCTGTTGATTATTATTAAAATTTTTTTGAACATAATTCCAAGGGCTCTGATTTTCTTTAGTTGCTAGAACCAGGGATGGTTGCAAAACACAAATGCAGTCCCCACATAAAGGGGAAGTTCCAAGTCTTCTGTCCTATCCAAGGGAGGGTGGAACTGAGCAGAGAGGTTAGAAAAGTCTGGAGAAGGACTTAGAAGAGAGGAGTTGGGAGAAGGCCTATGGGTGGAAGACCCTTGACGAAGCTGACAATCACAGCCTTTATCTTCACTTGCACTTTAATTTTGCGTTCCTTTCCGTCCAGACTCGACTGCCCCTCTGGCCCTTTTTGATTGTCCCCCATCATGAGAAAGAACTTTAGATTTGTAGCCAGTTTCAGACTTCAGTGATTCTGCTTTGAGCTAACCGTATTTGGCTGGGCTTTTGCTCCTGAGGGAATGGTCATTTTGTGCGTTTCGTGGGGAAATGGTTTTAATTATATCCTTTATCTTCTCTCTATTGCACACTAGTCTTTTTTCTATTGAAGGTCCTGCTACACCAAGAATATGTTCCATATGTGATGGATGGTAGGTCCCATTTAGAATTTGCAGGTTAAGGGGTTCTGGGGTGTCCCTCAGTCTGCCTGATAATACCATTCTTTTTTTTGAGACTAGGTCTCACTTTGTTGCCTGGGGAACCACAGACTCACGTTGCCTGGAGCACCACGGACTCAAGCGATCCCAAGCCTCAGTCTCCCAGGTAGCTAGGATTACAGGCATGCACCACCACAACCAGCTATTTTTTGAGACTAGGTCTTGCTATGTTGCCCTGGGCAGGTCTTGAACCCGCAGACTCAAGTGATTCCTAGCATCGGCCTTGCTCCATAGGTTGCAATTAAAGGCACGTGCCACCATGCCTGACTGACAATACCATTCTGATACAAAGAGCCAAATAACAGAGGGCAGGGGGATCACCCTAAGCCTGCAGCATGAGACCTGGCACACTGTCATTAATATTAATTAACTCTACTAAATATTAATTTACTAAATATTAATATTATTAATATTAATTAATCTAAATATTAATTAACTCTACTAATTAATTAACTCTACTTTTGCAGGTCTAGGACTAAGACAATCAAGAGAAGCAGAGGGAGTGATTGATTTGCTTTATCTGTTGACACTGCTGTAATCCAAATGTGAGTAAGACCACTTCCACGGGCTTTGGGTGCAAAGAACTGGAAAAATGTTCTTCATGTTTTCTCTTTAATTGAATGTGCAGATGTTGTAAAAATGTGAGCCTTCTATAGATATATCATTTTTAAATAGCTCAAGTCTCAGGACTAAAAGTGACCACACAAACAAAGCTATTCACATAACTGCCAGAATGTTCTAAGTGCACATAACAGGTGGTGACAAAGACTGTCAGATATCATGGTTCTCCCTGCTTTTGATTACATTCCTTAGGAAAAAAATCACTGGGCATCATCTGATTCCCTTTCAGTCACATCACTAACACTTTTAATACGGTTCACCTAGATTGAGGAAGCATCATCTCTCCCAGGTCCATCTAGGAAAGGTGCTCGCTTCCCTGCCATTTTCATGGAGGACCAAGTTTAGTGAAGTTGAAGTTCACCTTTGGCATACAATACAGTCCTCTGCAATGCTAACTTTCTAAAGTGCCTCCTACATGTTCATTCTTTCACATTGGCTGTCCTATTCTCATTCAGAGCTGTCTCTCATGGCAATCACAGACCCAATCTCAAGAGGAAACAGAAAGCCTAGATGGTGAAGTGCTTGGGTCCAGAGAGCAGGATTTCAAACTCTCACACGGATCAGAATGACCTGGAGTGGGAGTTAGAAATAAACAGGCTAACTCCATTTCAGAATGACTTCCTCATGAAGTCAGAGGTAGAGCCTGAAAAGCAGCATTTTTTATAAAGTTCCCACATGATTATCATGCTTTGAGAACCACTAACCCAGATCACCTAAGTCACAAGCAGAAGAGCCTCAATTAAACACTGTCTTATTCTTAAGCACAAGCTAATACTTTATGAGGACTAAGAAGGCACCTGTTATCCTCTTAACCATTTTCTATGGCAGGAAGAGGGAAGAAGGTGCTCTCAGTGCTGTCTAGTGTATGAAATAACCATGAAGAAGGTTCTGGATAGAAGCCTGGAGACTGAATTCCTCTGTTGCCAAGTATGACGTAGCCTTTATAGCTGAGCCTAGTGTTTCCACCATTTGAACAAGAATTCTTACTGCGATTATGATTACTCCCTCCGAAGATTAAAGGTGATAACTGGTGTGAAAGAATTTTCTAGGCTTTGAAGTGCTACCTTCAATGTTATTTGTTAGTTTTTTGAGGGCTCAAATTAGAAAAAGCAAAAAGATGAATAGCAAGAACAATGAAAACAGGTTAGTGAATGATCTGGTCTTTAGTTTAAAAGCTGATTTTACGTAAAAGGAAATGCCAAACACAACAAAGAAGTTTAGAGAACCTTCAGAGCTGAGTCATCTTTAAGATGAATGTACTAACAGTTTTCAGGGTAGGGCTACAGCCAAGTTTTTTCCAAGTTTTTTTTTCCCCCCCAACTTAAAAAGTAAACATCCTATTTCATTCTGCAAGAGGTATTCTTTTGATGAATATTGAAAATGAATTAATAAACACTTTGATATAATTACTTTTGAATAGCAAAGACTAAACATTAACAGCCTCCTTGCTTAGGAAGTAGCATTCTCTTTCACAGAACACTGAGATATTTTACATCAAAAAATGCAATTTTTCTACATTGATTTCTGACTTGTGTTTGATTCTCTTTCTGAAAATATAAATTTGACTTTATTTACAATACATGGCCAAATCAATGAAGTACAGAATTTTTAATAAACGGTAAACATAAGTGTCTTTGCACCCCTGCAACATTTCAATATTTGTAATTAATAATACAAGAGTAATACAAGAATAAAAACTGCAATACAAGAATAAAAACTGAGAGTGCTTCTATTTTCTCCATGACACTTTTCATTGTAAATATTTGCATTTCAAGAGTAATATCTAGCCTAGATAATATTCACTGGCTCAAAAAAAATCAGATTTTATATTGTATTAATTAAGGAGAGTCATTTTACTCTAAGAAATCTATCACAGCTCACTGGGTTCTATGTTTATCTACATTTTTCTCTCAGACTAATGGCTTATTTGGTTTTAGTTCAATATTTGATATTAAAGTCCAACAGTCTTCCGTATGTCATTAAGATCATAAAGAGTAATTGCATTTCCCCACATCAATGACATGTTATTTTCCTTAGACTGGATATTACACTAGTTCAATGAAGTGAAATTCTTTTAGATTGATGTTGTTCAAGTTCTGTTTGTGTTTATTAGCATCTGATGAATATCACAAAAGTGTAGCTGAGGTGTTATGCATTAAATGGAAAGTAGACAGGCTTCTCTTTTGGTGCTGATTTCCTTGTTTTGATGTTTTAAAGGCCTTAATAGAGAGCGTAGAATTTAATACCTTCTGTTCAAATAGAGTACTTAAAAAAATCAGCAAGTAGAGGGCATAGATTAAGTTCAGACATAGGGTTAGATTTATTTTGCATTTTAATGACCAACAGTTCTCAAACTTTCCCTTTGCTTTGTGTATAAAGGTTTCTTGACTGCTGGGTAAATAGTCCAAATTACATGTAATATAATTTAGCAGCCTTAATAATTGCGCAGATAGGAATCTTTGGGGCACTGAAGTACTTTAGAAGGCAGAGATTAGTGCTTACAACACACCCTATAGAAAAGGAGGTCTAGTTCAACATGACAGTTTCTCAGAAGAGAAACTGAGACAACTGGACAAAGTGTGTGGTGGTGGGAGCACTCAGGGTCTTTCTGTACTCCTGCTTCTTTATCTGTTAAAATGAAGTTCATCATGAGTTTAGAAAGATTAACACCATAAAACACTCAGAATAATAAACAGCAGGTAGAAAGGATCCTGTGAGACTTAAATAAAAATCAATCAGTAAACTGAAAATAGTGTTTCCATTGTGAAAATGATGCATAGTTTATGGTTATTAAAAGCTTTTGTAAGTTTGTCCATATATTCTTATCTCGTGAATGAAAATAACTTCTTCCTATGACTTTAGTAAACAGATGTTTGCGATGTGGACATAAACCCTTCAAAGAAATGCTGAAACCTATCAATGGGGCACTGGAATATAGAGAAAATGGGAAGTCTCTGAAATATGTCAAACCAACTCAGCTAGACAGCATGAAAGGAAGAGAAACTGAGGCCGAAGATTATGGTGAAACAGTTCATTCTGCAGAAAGCCAACAGAGACATAGTAGGAAAAAAAATCTATGGAAGATAGTGCTGATAAACAGCTTTCCTAACCCAGCTTTGGCAGAACATTTGAGGTTATTTCCTATCCTCACTGCTTTTTAAAAATAAATGGTCAAAGAAGTTTGCTACCATTTTTAGTTATTTTAAAATTTTTCCTGTTCCCTTTTCTGCCATTTTTAATGTCCTTTTCTTCCCTCAGCTTAAAAGAGGGCTAAGTCATACATGAACGGAGCAAACATTATCTCTGTGGAAAATGACTGGTGATTCTCAAGGGCAGGTGTGATTATGTGAACAAAGAGATCAGTTCTCTCAGGGGTTGGGTGCTATCCATTCAGCACCACTAGAGTTACCCAGTGTAGTAAGAGGAGGACCAGTGGATCTAAATGACTAAGCTATGTAGATTGAATTTATCCCCAGAACTTATAAAAATAAAGGTCACATAATAGCAAATAGCTAAAATGAGACTGAAAAACCGCTACAGATTTTGCCTTAGCTCGGCTTATTCTACATTTTAATCTCATTCTAAGCAAAGGTCCCATCATAAGACTCATTCACCCATGATGCAGTCAATTATGCATGATGCAGGCTCTCTGTCTCAATTTACTTGTCTTATATCCTGAGAGACAGAAGTCGAAAGACATAGACTGAATTACACTAACATAGCCAAATGGGTACTACAAGTATCAGAATTCTACTCTCTTTACAGTTTCAGCTGAGTCTGGGTCATGGAGACAATGTGAATGGTATTGCTAAAGTGGATGTGAACCAGGAACTGTAAGTGATTATTTGTTTGTTTATTTTCATCTATTTTTCCGTGAGCAGGACAGCACAGGGCATGAGATATAGAGACCACTCACACAGGATGTCACTCACAGACTCATGGTTGGAAGAGGCAAGTTCACAGTTCTTGTAGCCTTGCTGACTCTCCTCGTCAGCTTTATGGCTTTATGGGGACAGGGAAGAGGTCCCCTGGATGCTCCGCTGGCTACCTCTATTATATTGTTGGAGTCACAAGGACTATGAAAATGGACATGGGGTCCATTTCATGCTGGTGGCTTCCATATGATCATCAATTGTTCCCATTTGCTATCTTCCTCTGCTTCACATCTATCTGCCCTAACTGACTGTCTCACAGCTCCCACATGGGTATACGCTTAACACACACATATTAGATATAATAAACGAAAGTGATCAGCATCTGTTAGAGAAGGAGGATCACTAAGAAAATGCATATTTATTTCAAAGACCAGGAAACTGACAATGGATAATTAATGTCAAAGAAAAATGAAAGCTTGCTGAAAGTGAGACTAAAACTTACCTGTGCCCACAGTTCTTTCTAATACACCATGATGCCTTGTAGTCTATCTACTCATCCCCTGGTATAGAGAGAAAGTGAGGGTTTTTTTTTTTTTTTTTTGAGACTAGTTCTCACTAATTTTGCCTGTAGAACCGCAGGCTCTCGTTGCCCGAGGTATCACAGACTCAAGCAATCCCCAGCCTCAGTTTCCCAGGTAGCTGGGATTACAGGTGCACACCCCACACTCAGCTATGTTTTTGGAACTAGGTCTTGCTACGTGCCCCAGGCGGGACTTGAACCATGATCCCTAGCCCTGGCCACTTCATAACTGAAGCGTACAGGCACGAGCCACCATGCCCGACTGAAAGTGAGTTTTTACAGGTAAATTCCTAATACCAACTTCAACTTCAACTCTTCCACTCAGCTGTGACGAGATAGTCTGACCACTTACTAATACAAACAGTTAACATTCATGTAGTTTAGAGCAATGAAACAAAGAGACAACCTTAGAAGAAAGTCTAACCTTGATAAGTACTTACCAAGGTCTTTGTGTTAAAGACAGTTCTATTTATGGGAAAAAGATATATCAGAACCAAAGAGACCTCTATAAAGTATAAGATGACATGAATGGATGTCTTCTCTATATTCCCTGTTTGCCATATTTACTGCCAAATCCTCCCTGTTCTCCAGAATCAGCCCCAGGTCATGAGGAACTGAGTTTTAGAACTGTAGTTCTGAGTGATTTGGGGGTGCAGGGTGCCTGCTTTGGGCATCCTTCCTGTGTATGCTATGACCTTAGTCATATCCAGTTCTTTATCCCACTTATCCCCACATCATCGTATCTTATATCCTGAGAGACAGGGATAAAAAGCCATGGACTGGATCACACTAATGTAGCCAAATGGGTGCGACAAGTACCAGAATTCCATTCTCTCTACAGTTTTAGCTGTGCCTGGGTCATGGAGACAATTGGCATGGCAGCGCTAAAGTGGATGTGAACCAGGAACTGTGATTATGTAGAACTTAGACCTCTACATTCCAGACACAAACTTCTCACATCCCTCCAGACATATTAGATTTGTGATAAATCAGGCAGACATCTTTTCAACCAAATGCAAGACAACCTTCCACTGGAAAGCTCCCCTCTCTTCTCCAGGCACAGCTGTTTCTTGGTTTTTGTCCTTTACCTTTTGTCCTTTTGGGTAGGGAATGGATGGGTTTATCTTTATCTACCTGCTTCCCCAGGGAAAGGGATGTCTACTGAATAACTGCATAAGGAAGGAGGTGACTTGTATTCAACTCATGAAGTCAGAATGGAAAAGATGAACATTCTGGGAGGGAGTTAAATGAACCTCATGAGTCTCTACCCCAGCCAACCCTGTTATGGACTTGTTATCTTCTTTCTGCATTTTTTATGTGATTTTTTATTTGGCATTTTCTTTTTTAAAAAATTTATTATTATGTTTTTTTCTTTTACATTTTACATTTTTCCCTTTACACCCATGAACCATCATCTTAGTCTTTTGTACCCCTCCCACTCTCACTTCCCCACCCTTCCCCTCTCATGCTCCATTATTCATCAATCAAAGAAGACAAACTTATGTCATTCGCGACAACATGGATAGAGCTAGAAGGAATCATGCTATCAGAAATTAGTCAGAGAAAAAAGAGAAATACTGGATTGTCTTGCTTATGTGAGGGATAACGGGAAACCAATCAGACAATAAAAATTTATACCTAACTCTCAACAAAACGGAAGCATGTACTTTCATTTCATAACACCTGCATCAACTTATCTCTGGGGTTTGACTAAACTGTCAGCAAGAGTTCTGCCCACTGAAAGGCAATGTGCTTACTGAATGGTATTGTTTTAATGTCTAGGATTCCCAGGTGCCCACATGGGTCTAAATGGGTAGCAACCATCATGGTATTATTTTTGGCTAATTAACACCATCATTTATTTTTTCCCTGGAAGAATCATGCTGTTCTAAACAGCTTACGTTGGCGGGGCACAAAGTTGGATTTCTTTCACCTTCTCTCCCTGTTCACCCACAAGCCTGTGTGTCTGTTGCTCAAGTCGTTTTAAGAGATTGCAACCAAATTTCATGCACAACTAGGAAAACAGTGTCCATCATGTGCACCAACAATGACAGGTTCAAGGCCACACAATTGTGCAAGAGAAACACACAAAAAATTCTGTCAGTGGCTGTTAGGGCAAGGAAGTATTGTCTCAATTTCTCTTCTGTTCTATTCCCCTCAGTGCAAAGCCCCATGTATTTTGCTTATGTTTGATTTTGTTTGGGTTGGCTTGCTTGTCATTTGTTCAGTTTTGTTTCTCTAAAAATCTCTTAAGTTCTTTAACTCCTAATGTAAATGATGTAATCTTATCTTCCACTCAGTATTGTTCTCAAATATAGTTAAATAAAATTGTAGTCAGCGGAAATGAAACTGCTTCTATTCCCACAAAGCCTAAACTTAAATGTGGGTAACTTATGTCTTACCTAATTTGTTCCAATGAACCATCGTTTCTTCTTGAGTGTTATCTAAGCCCTCCACATTCTGACCCAAACAAAGGGCAAGCTACACATACAAAAGCAGCGGGTCGCTTGATGTGGAAATCCTTGGGTATAACTCACAGTCTGTAATCTTCTGGAACCTTCTCAAATTTTAGTTGCCAGTCTGAGGAAGGATTTTACTGTGCCGTGTATAAATAGAATTTGAAGGTACATTATGAGAACACTGAAAGGTCAGCTAATACCCTAACAGCTCGTCAGGAAAGGCTGAGTGTGTCTTTCAGGTAAGTGTGAGGTGTGAACGTCACTAAGCTTCTAGGTGACAGATCCTGGATGCTGACTCCTATGTGAAACCTTGAATCAGAAATCTCTTCCACAGCTGCTGGGGCCCAGCGCTCTGCCAGGTGCCTTGTTCTGTGAGGTTACTTTGGAATTATTTTCCCAAAGTCGAGACAGAATGTTCTGAATTGCCCATTGTTTGTAATTGTCTCACTGAGATGAGAGGCGTATACAGTTGTGAAAAGACAGGCCAAACTTGTGGGTGAGGAGATATTTTTCTGGGGTTGCGCCAAATAACTAATCAAGTAGTAACCTAACCCAAGAATGTGGTCTCACAAATATCATCCTTTAAGAGCGCTGCTTGAAATTTTCCATTAAAAGAAAACCACCCTGAATAAACAGGAGAGAAATGAGTCCAGTCCTCTTATCCCCACCCAAAAATCCTAGGGGACCAGGGAATATAACACAAAAGATTGGGGAAAGCTCAATCATTTCTGAGTCTTAGGATTTTCTCTTAAAATATATATTGGTTTTGAATTCTGCTATATACCTGCATTACAAATATAAATAAATCTTCTATCAGTTAAATTATTCAGCTCTTATTTTCCATGCAGCTGTGTAACATGCTAATGTTTCTAAAAAGCACACCATGTTTATCTTGTGAATGGGGAGTTCTCACAGCTTCTGGAAGGTGGCTACCACTGGAAACGCAGTTATATAGAGGCCGTTGTCATACACATGAAAAATAAACTGTATGAAAATACAGGAGAAGGAGAGAGAGAGAGAGAGAGAGAGAGGTAAGAGTGAGAGCGATTATGGAAGGTGTGGCTAATGGAAGAAGAGTTCCTGAGGAAGAAGGTTTTCTGGTGGATGTCTTTTATAATAATGTGTTTTCTGTCTTGATGAGAAGAAATCATTTTCTCTTTGATCAATTTGCATTTCTAACATGTAATTGCTGTATTAAATGAATGAATGCTTCTATATGCAAATGAGGGTGTTCTTATGCATATAGCCAGTTCAAGAAATTTAAAATGTACATAACGAATGGTGTATGATTCTTTGTTTCTTTTACAGAAACTGAGGCTTAACTGCAATGCCTAATATCTATATGGTAAACTATAATCAGGCCGAGAATACCATGTGTTATTAGTAACCATCATTCATTCTTTTATCAACTGTCTAGTCTATGGTAACTTGTCTGATTGTTATTGGTGAAGATATTTAGATGTGATGAAGAGTAACAACCTATAGACTTTGTACAAAACAGGTGTCCCTTCATACTGTGATTAGTTCCCATCCAGTCTTCATGGATTGAAGTGAATTTTCTTCATGAAGAAGCAAAAGCAGCCATTCTGCTTCAGACTGCAAAATAGAAACTGCCTGAATTGCCTGTGTGTGAGCCTCCCCTACATACATGGATTCCAGCAAACATGGGCTCCAGGCTGGGACATCATCTTGTGCTGCATGAACAGCTACCAGTCTTGCCTAGATATTTGCGACTTGCCAGCCCCCACAATCCTGGGACCTGCTCCTTAGCAAAAATCTCTTCTCTTATAAATCCTGTCTGTTCTGTGCCTCTGGCGAGCTTGACTCAAGCAGTTACCAAGTGATAAGAGAAGGAAGAAAACCATTGTAAGGGGATTTTCCAAGTGTGTTTCCAGCAGCGGAGAACCCTGTGAAAGTCCATAGGAAAAATAGAAGTTCTGTGCCTACAATTTCTGAATTCAAAAGTGCACCCAGAGCAACACCAAAATGCCAAAGGTATGGCTATCATCTTCCTGCATATCTGAAAAATATGTTTGCTGTGCTAGTCATATTTTCTATGATCACGGGGTACGGTCTTTGAGTCACTCTTAGATGTTGGCAGTTCTACCTTTTTCTACCAGGCTGTGTTCAGGAACAGATCTTTATCATCTTTGTTGTCAGACTCAGCTAATGACTATTGATTGTATGGGAATGTGGTTCCCATTTATAAAGTAATATAAGGAAAATAAATAAGATGCATTTGGGCATGTTGACTAAGACATACTTTATTTCTTATAAAAAAGATGGAATAACTGAACATTTGTTTTTAAAGAACATAAGCAAATATTGTATATATCATATAAATCCCGGCGACCATTGGAAGTCTTTAAAGCTATCCTCAAATAAGTAAAATAAAACTAGGAGTTGAAGTGCTTTTCCTGGAATATGTTATAGTAAATATTACCTCTTTTATGTGGATTATTGGGTAGATCAATTTGGAGCGTTTTCTCACTCAGATGATTGACTGCTTTTCAGTTTTCATTGCATCTATAGACAGTTTCAGATTAATTTCAGGAAAGACAGAGAAAATATGGAGCCAAGGTAACTAAAAAGTAGTTGTTTTTCTATTACAGAAGTGTCAGTGAAAGAATTCATGAAAGTGAGAGGTCACAAGATCATGCAGGTGGAGTCTTGGGAAACCAGAGAAGTTCCCTCGTCTTCTCTAGCATGTAAGGACACATGTGAAGACACTCTGTGAACCCAGAAGTGAATTTACATGACAATGTCTGGCAACTTCACCTTTGCTTTTCAGTTTCCAGAAATGTGAGAGATAAAAGTTAATTCAAGTAGTTTCTGGTAATCTCTCATCCAACTGGACTGAGACTTCTCAGAAAGACTCTTTCATCAGAGGCCTTATTACCACACTTTCCAACAAAGAGAGGTAAAGTCCAAAGACCAAGTGAACCTATAAGTCTCTGCTAACATCTGAGAAGAGCTCACCCAAGCCAGGAGAGAGTCATTTGAAGCAAATCTAAGTCTGACAGTTGCCTGGGTTGGCTAGGGTGCTCAGTATTCCACCAAGCACTGAGTGGAGTTCCTCTTCAATTCCTACTTCTGCTTTATAATTGTTTGCTTATTGGCAAAAGCTGGGATGAGGGAGGACCTGGCTTCTCTGTTGATGAGATTTTATGTGTTGCTTAGAAGACTCATTTGTTAAGCTGGTTGTTAGCTTCAGCACAATCTTAATATTAAGATATGTTCTCATTATCCCATGGGTCCCCTCTTTGTTTACTCTCATCCTCACTTCTGTATTTTGCTCATCCTTATCACCTGCCTATCATCAATGGAACTTTTCTCACTTCCTCTATACCCATTTAATCTATAGCTTTTTAGTTTTTCATAACATCTTGGAGAAACCATCTCTGCCTGCAGGAAACTTCCCATCTTGAAAAAAAATCTGACACATCTATGTAGCCTCATTTACCACTACTCTTCCCGTTGCAACTTTGCCTCAGCCAGACTCTTTGCTGTTTTTTTTGAACAAGCCAGGCACACACAGGAACTTGTGTTACCATCTACCTAAACTACTCTTCTTCAAGGCATCCAACTTTCCCACTTTCTCACCACCTAGAGGTCATCACTCACGTAGGCTCATTTAGCTAGTGGATGCCTCTGTGGCAATTCCTTTTTAAAGAGGTAAACCTGTGGTAGACAGCTTTCAAGATGGCTCTCAATCATCCATCATAATTGGTGTTCAGAGATTTCTTGTGAAATCCCCACCCTCTCAGTGTTGTCTGGGATAAATGACTCACTTCTAATGAAGTCGAATATGGACAAATTGAGGGAATATTACTTGCAACATTAGGTTACAAAAAGACTGTTTTCTATCTTGCTTACTTCCTCACTGTTTCTAATGGAGACCAGCTGCCATGCTGAGAGCTGTTGTATAACAAGAGTTAAGTGACAAGAAACTGAATGCAGACTCTATCCAACAACTAGTGGAGAACAAAGCACCCTATCCAAGGACCCTAAAGAAACCTGATCCTGTCAACAGATGTGACGGAGCTTGGAAGAGAATCCTACCCCAGGTGAGATTTCAAATGACTGTAGTTCCAATGGTCACATGCTGTCGTATGTGAAAGACACAGATAAGACTGGATTCTTGCCCCTCCAAAACTATGAGACAACAAATGTTGTTCTAAGGCTGTTGGGGGTGGTAGTGGAGAGCAATTTGTTACACAGCAATAGGGAACCTAATATGCTTCTCTTATTCCTCCACTCTCCACCTACATATCTATCCCCATATTTTTGTCCTCTATGCTACTTGCCACCATTGACATGCTATTTATTTTACATATTAATTGTCCAGTCAACAGCTACTAAAATCTAAGGTTCATGTGGCAGAGATTTTTGTCCTTTTATACTCATCATTCTATCTTTAATATCTAATCAATGTCTAACACAGAGTAGTCAATCAATACAGGGCTGTTGCCTATAATATATATTACATTACTCAAAGACAAATCATCTGTTTTCCTCTTTCAATAGTATTACGTCCCTAAGGAAAATACTTTCATTATAATAAACAATCTCTTACTCAGTGCTAAGATTTTGAACTTTTTTGTCAGTGAATAAGTATTTGCTGAGAGGATCAATCAATGAAAGTTTAGAGAAGAATTGCTCATGTTAGGTGCAATACCAACCAAATAAGGAACATGATCAGATGACCCTGTGTCTTAAGAGTTCAAGTACTTGAGACAATGGTGGCAAGATGAAAGGATTAGAATTTCTAAAATTTCTATCTCTACAAACAAGCTGTAGACCTTATAACAAACGAACATGTTTCCCATTATTCAGAAAAATGGTGCTAGCAGGGGGGAAAATAACAAACTTTCCTACATTCTGGAAGAACTTTCATCAATGTCACATAGTTGAGTATGCTAAGCAAACAAGAGACATGTCAGTTGTTACCTAATACAAAGACTCAGGATAGATTTTTGAAGAGTAAGATGTGGGCCATATGGAACAGTAGAGCCATCGACATGGATAAGCTAGCAGTTTACTGAAACCAAGATTTGTGGGAAAACATCATTTGCGGGTTTATAACGGAACTGGTGACCCACCTGTTTGCCCAGTCACATTCATATCCACAGGTCACACATGATAAATCTTTGTGGAGAATTTCCTATTTGCCCTTTGTATCGACCCTAATAATTTACATCAGGCCTAATAGCATCTTATTAGAAAAGGGAGGTTACATGTGGTAATAGAAAACACATGCCTTTTGGAATTCCGACCAAAATGAGTTTGAACCTTGAACTTGAAGAAGTTACATGCCTTTCCCAAGATCACACAGCCAGCAAGTAGAAAATCTAAGTTTCATCTATAAAACGAATATAATAGCTCCTTTCAGCATTGTGGTCAAGATCCAATGAGTATAGTATATAAAATCCAGAACATACTAAGTACTTAAATGCTTGTATCCCCACCTTACCAAAGAAATATTTATAGTGTAAGCTATGTTTGAAATAATGAAATTTTTCATTCTCTCATCCTAAAGTTTGGCTTTTTCTTTTTTCTATAATAAGAAAGTTAACATGAGATACTTAAAGATAAATTCCTTTGGGAACAAAGTTGAATAGTTTGTTCAAATAATTTGTTCAACTAAATATATGAATTATTTTGGTACCAAATATGTATTTTAAATCTTTATATGTATGCATATGCACATATATATGCACCAAGTATTTGATACCAAATATTTAATTATAAATATACATTTTTCTATGAGTATGTGTGCATTTCTGTACTCTCTGTATATCTACCACTTCCTCCAGAACCATACCTTTTGCCAATTTCTAACTTTCTTTTTAAAAATTATTTTGTTGTTTACATGTATATGTATGTATGTGTGTATGTATGTGTGCACATATGCATCTATCTATCTATCTATCTATCTATCTATCTATCTATCTATCTATCTATCTATCTATCTATCTATCTATCTATCTCTATCGATCACCTACCTATATTCATAGTACATTTCTGCATTTCTTGGGTTTCTCCAATTCCTAATTTTCAATTAATTTGTATCTAGATCTTAACTTGGACTCACCACTAACAGAACTTTTTCAATGTTTTTAAACACTCTTGCTTTCTGAGCTTGGACCTACCACTAATATAATTTTTTCAATGTTTTTGAAAATTCTTGTTCTTATGAAGGTCAAAAATACTTTTTTAGGGCCATGCATTATAATAGCATGCTGTTCCCATTCCAACTCATTCTTTCGTTTCCAATGTTATCATGACCTTATTTGGTGAGAATAATGTCTTGGGTTTATGGCAATTCTCATATTCAAATAATCACCTAGAAAAACATCTGTCACTTAACTCTACTTTTCTCACCATATCTCTCTCCATCTATCTTTCTCTCCCTCTCCTTCACTCTCTCCTTTATTCTCTTCCACTTCTCTCCCTCTTCCTTTTCTTCTCTGTTGATTTGAATTGAATTAAACTCTGGGTACTGCTCACTTTTAAATTTCGTTTTAGATTAATTTCAGGGACTTTTTAAATGATGTTTTATAAAACAGCCATGATCTAGAGACTCCACATCATTCCATTGGCTAAAGTTGACATAAAAGGTGGTTGGGTTAACTTATATTTTTCTAATAAATGGTGAAGACCATTTATTCTTTCTGCTGAAGGAACTGTCTCTTGCTTGCTTGCTGTAAGGATAATGCTAATAGTCTAGTTTTATTTCCCTTAAGACCATTTCCGTAAGTCTTATTTCTTATAGAAATAATTTCTTTTTTCTTATTTCTATAAGACCATGAGTCTATAGATCATAAAATAATCATATGCATGCTTAAAATACACTTGGTTTATAGAAAATTTCTTATTTACCATCTACATCACTGATGAACAAAACAGTCACTGAATTCATGGTATTCAGAGAGCAAGAGTTGACAAGTCCAACTTTTTCTAAACAAATACTCAAGGACAAAAGTTCTAAGTTTTAGTGGATAAGAAGAAAAGCTATAGAGAGTCTAAGGTGAACTCAGCAGAAGGGAATTTTCTACTTCTAATTTATGTCAAAATAAGTCTAGAAAAGTGGACCTTTTTATTTCTCACTTCTCCTTACATCATTAAATTAAATTCTCAGAATTTGACCTATTTTTCTTGTTTTGTCAGGAGTATGCCACTACTTATTTCAATGTTCAAAGCCACTTATAAAATGTCTACATATATACAGGATATAATTATTTGCTTTTGAAAGATAGTAAAAAAATACTTCATCTGGTATGTACAATATAATATGAGGAAGTAACTTTCAGATATCAAAAAATATCAAAGTACATAAAAGCTGTTTAATAGAGTCTATAAAGATCAATTTGAGACTAATATTGAGCAAAGCTTTGAAAGAACTCAAAGAATATCACACACTAATCCCTCCATACAGAACTTGGATTATTAAATCATCTTTGCATTTAAATCCACGCTGATATTTACATTGCTAGACAGAGAACACTGCTATTCTCTAAATATAGATGCAAGTCAAGGAAAATCATAGGTTGGAAGACTTGGTATAAGGACAAAAAAAGAGCAGTGCTTACCTGGATTCACCCTTCCATAAAGGTTCTAAAGGCTGAGTGCTCACAGCTGGGCAGTGGTAAAAAAAAAAAAAAAAGTCCTTTAGTTAATAATAAAGGAAAGTAAAGCCCCAGACATCAAGAACCTGGGTTAACCATTGACACTGGTTTGTTCCTACAGTTCCACCCTGGGAATCTACCTTCGTAGCCCTTGGCATCGTGTAATGTAGGACCTAGCTAGTCAGCTGAGACTGAGGTTACCTCACCACCCCTGTACCTCTGAAGGAGGGACGGTGTGAAGGTCATTCAAGCATATTCTGACCATGTTTTCACTTAGTCAGGGATACACAGGAGGAAGATTTCCTTGACCAGAAATATGCTCAGCAATGCCAGTAAGTGACTGAAATATTTCAAGCAGAATTACTAAGAACTAATCTATGGACGCCAGTTTTCAGATTTTTGTCTGACAATGCAAAGAAACCCTTTTCACCTAAATTCTTTGCATCTTAGCAGATAAAGGTTGAGATTATATGAAAGTGAAAATGAAGACAAGACAGCTAGAAGTAGCTATGTGTCTATTCATTCTTTCACTCAAGAAATTTTTAATGATTTCATATCTTGTGGTCACGGTTAGAAAGAACTGGCAACCACAGTTATATAAGCTCTGATAAAAAGGGAGAGAGATTGAACCTGGGGGCCCTTCTTTCTCGAGCCCAATGAATCAGAACTTAAGGCAGAGAGAATGACTGCAAGCCATCCAGAATGGACCATCTCTGCTCATCCTAAAGTGTTCAATGAAATGCTGAGGTAGTCATGTGATCTAACAGGTTGACCAGAAGTCGGAAAAAGTGAAGAAGTGATTTTCAAAAGGCAGAGTCAAGACAAAGGTTCCAAACATGTGAAATGCAGTCACGAAGAACTAAGGAAATAACAAGATCTTTAGAACTTAGGGAGTTTGTACCCAGAGGAGTTAAAAAGGAAAACTATGTTGGCAAGGAATTTGTGTTTCTTTACTTCAAGGAGCAGTGATAGTCAGGGGATCTGGGAAATCATATGCAGGTGGGTTAATCTCTAAATTCAAGGGTCCATTTCTAGGTTCTGATCTAGTTACTGTCTTAGGCTTGTTTGCTTTTTTGTTTCCATTTTAAAAAGCATGAACAATTGAGGATGCAAGTTGGAATTTTAATGTTGGTTCATCTCAGTTTCCCCATGTGTCAAATGGAGTAATAATAATAAACAACACCTACCTCAGGCAGATAATTCCTGCCCCATGTCTGTTAGAAATCATTCAGGTTTGAAATACTAATAAGTGGACTTGATTTGCAACCTGTTAGTAACAGAAGAGCATGACCCCTCTGAGGGACGCATCTTGTCAATTACCAGTAAATGTCAGGAAAAGAGTTTACCTTGTCTGTCAACAAATCTGAAGACTAGAGAGATGCCTACATTTTCCATACTAAAGAAGGCAGCTTTCATTATGGTTTATCCCAAATAAGTCTCATTTGACTCTTTCCTGAGCTTTATCACTTATTCTGCTTAATTTCAGATGTTTGAAATCTCAGTTCTCTTTATGAGCACTCCATCCTAAAGTACTTTTCAAAGAACATGAGAATACACAAGACTCCTTCTGCTCTGGGGGACAATTTCAGGAAAGGTGGGTTTATTTTGGAGTATTTGGATTGATCTGAAAGATGCTGCCACTAAATTCATCAGAAGTAAAGCCCATAGATTGAGAAGGGCAAGATGGGAGGCAAGATGGGGAAACTGGATGGCTGCCCAATGACAACCAACTCAGATCATCACTGCGTGGTTTCATTCTTTTGTTTGAAGTAAATTCCCAGAACATCAGACACACCCATATGCACATGTAAGTAGAAAAACACATTCTAAAGCCAAATAAAAATGATGTCTGGATTGGCTTTTCTGTTGCCTGACTCTGCTTCATAGGTCTACCTTCCCTGAAAGTTAACTTGATTAAAGTTCATCTTTAGAAATGCAATTTTCCCAGACATAAAGAGGGAAGCTGAGACAAGCTGAAGAGGAGTGTTCAAGATTTGTCCAATGACAAAATGATGAAAGAATTCATTAGGTGAATATAAAAACTTTAATTGAATAATGATCCTCTTTTTAAGCCATTTATACTTTATTGCTATGCCATGGCTTTTAGGAATGGTCTAAAGAGAATTCAAATCTCCCAGGGATTATCTGTTAAACAGAATTATTTATTTATGATATAGATTTAAGCTATGCCATTGAAAAACTACTTGTGAGTTCATTCTGTTCCATTTTTATAAGGTCTGGGAGCTCAGAATGGTTTTTACATTTTTGAATATCAGAAAATAGTTACAAGAATAATACTCTGTGACATTTGAAAATTATATGAAATTCAAATTTCAGTGTTCATAAATAAGGTATTATGAGAACAGTTATTCACTTTCATATTGTTGAGGACTGCTTTTATCCCTAAAATATTTAGGATCTGTGCATTGACAAGAAAGTGTTTATCAATCCTGGGGTTAGCTATTCTGTGCTAATCATTAGCCTGCAAAATTAATATCTCTCTTTTCTGATGAATTATTTTCTTCTCATGGTTAACTCGAAGTCAACTACATTTCTATCATTTCAAACCCTATGTTTCTACCATAGACGATAGTAATCTTCCTATTTACTCAAAAGTTTAGACTTTCTGTCCACACAATAACCTGACCATGGATATTCATAATTGCCCAGACTTAGAAGCAATGAGGAAGTTCTTCAAGAGGTGAATGGATAAAACAACTTTGATCCAAAAAGATAATGGAATATTATTCAGTGCTCAAAAGTAATGAGTTCTTAAGTAATGGAATGTGTGACCCAACTATATGACATTCTGGCAAAGACAACACTAGGGATACAGTGAAAAAAAAATATGAGTTTGGAAGAAGTGGGAGTGGAGGAAGAGGGGAATAAGCAGCTCATAGAGAACTATGAGGCCAGTGAAATCACAGTGTTATGATAGCAGAGAGGTAGGTATGCATCATTATGCATTTACCCAAACCCACTGAATGGATAGCACAAAGAGCCCCCTTATTATAAACTAAAAGACTTGAGATAATAGGATGTGTCAATATAATTTCATACTTGATAAAAAAAATATGCGACTGAGTGATTTTGGTGATGTGGGAAGCCATGCCTGTGTGGATACTGGGGGATACATGGAAAATTTCTGTACCTTCCCTCAATTTTACTAAAAACCTACAAATGCTCTAACAGATGAGGTCTTATCTTTTCTTCCAGAGTCTGTTTATTCTTTCCTACACCAAGCATCAATGAATGATTTATAAAAAACATAAGAAGACAAGCATTTTAAAGGTACCATCCCTTTCAATCCATATATTTTGTTTCTTTGTTATATTTCTCACATCCTTTACCAAACTGCAAATCTGGATGGATAAGGATTGGACAAACCTCTTCCATGTTTGAATGTAAGAGTTTCTATCAGAAAGTTAGAACAAGGTGGATGCTGGGGAATGACTGGTTTTCTAAATTAAGCTAGCATACCGTTTCTGGAGGATAAAACACTTTTTTTTTTTTTTACTTTCTTGGACCCTTGGTCTGTTCTCTTCCTGAACTTCCCTTTCATTTCTTGTCCAATGGACATATGTCCCTAAGCCAAGAACCTACTGCCCAACATGTGATAACTGTGTTGTGAGTTTTCTTTATCCTCACCAGTCCAGCTCCCACATTTTTCATTCATCAAGTCTCCATCTGCTGCCTTGTGTCCCAAGCCCTCTGGAATATCCATGATAAGGAGAAAGGGAAAATGAGAGTTAACTTGAATTTGCTTCCTCAAAGAGCAATGCAGTTCAACATTTCCCTAAGAAGATACATAATAATTTGACAAACGATTTAACTAAAAATGGTAACACTGACTGTGTAATTCAAAAGAGCTTAGACATGGAGTCATACTAACAGGTTAAATGCTGCATTATCCTCCCCAGAGGTAAAAAGGGGCAGGGGGAAGACTATCATTGAAACTATATATGCTTAATGTAGATAACAGGAATAAGAAAGATGACAATTAATATATTCAGACAAGATTATCTTTGATCTTCCCCCCTACTGTTTTCAGACATAATTGAGGTTCCATATACTTAAAATTTTGCATCTTGCTTTTTAACCTTTGTCTAGGTGTTCTTATCACAACACAAACAAGTGTATTTTTAACCATGGACTAGCCAAGAGACACAAAGATCTTAGGGTGCATGCATGCTACACTTCCAAGCACCCACCTTTCCCGATACAATTTGCATTATGTTGTGGGTATTAACTGATACAGTGATTTATAAACTGTCAAGCATGTCACAGATGTGATGCCACCTTTGGAGGTGATCCCAAGCATTAGGTAACTCCTATCCCTCTGCAAAAAAAAAAAGGGGGGGGGGTTCTCAACTGAAGAGTTGTCACCCCCTTCAAAGAAGCTTGTTTTCACAGGAGTGGGAATTGTATCAAAGGTGGGAATGGCATTTCAAAACATTCCTGCATTTTCAAGACTATCTTAGTTTATTACTTTAGTCTTTATCTACTCAAGAGAAGATTCAAGGTAATTACCCAGCTCCTTCAAGTCCCAAAACTCTAACTTCATCATCCCTTTGCTTCCTCCATGAGGAAATCTTTGAGGAAGATTAATGGATCAGCATAATTCCCTCAATTCTTTTTCAGTCTTCCTATGGAAACATAGCCCTGTCCTTCCCTCCTCATCCCCCCTTATACTTACTTGAATTGCAGGAATGAATCGTAGAAAGGAAGGTCTTGTTACCTCATTCCCTTCCAAAACATTTCTTTCTAATGCTTTCCTTTCCCCATCCACCCCCTCCCCCAAGAATAAGAATTAGAACTGGTATTTCTTTTGACAGCTGGTAACTAATCCCACCTTAGCAGGAAGGAGAAGGGGAAGCCAGCAGAGGAATTTTCCATTCCTATGTCTCTTTTAATTTTTTTCCACATCAGGTACTTTTCAAAATCTAGACGTTTCCAGTGAGTCTGTATATCTTCTTGTTTTGTCTAGCAGGGTCACGTGTTCTCTGACTTCTGAGCCCATGAGAAACCTGACTGAACTGATGTTTGTATTTGGAGGAGGGAGGAGAACTTGAGAGCTTTTCAATCTCCAAAGGGAATAGAACTGAAATGCAATGCCTTTGCTTATGCAAACTGGTTTTTCCTTTTCGCAAAGATAAAGTTCACACAGCTAGTCCCTCAAACCACAAATCAAAATGCCTCCTATTATAATGAGAGCAATGACTTTGACTCTTAGAATAAGTCTGCTTAACTTGCTTTTGTCTGCCAAACTGCCTTCTCTTTCCCTCTTCCTTTTCCCTTCCAACCAGAGGTATGAACCATCTCAGGATAGTTCATTTTTTTAGATCTTATTTGTGTGTGTGTGTGTGTGCAAATAATAAAGTTGGGGGGTCACTAACATATCTTCTAGGTAAATGATTTTATTGTTTCAAACTATCCCTATTTTAACGAAATGAACCTTCACAAATAAGAACGGGGAGGAAGTCTTGTTGCTCCACAGTATATACTCAATGTTTATTTCAGAATCTAATTCACAATAGATGCTCGGGAAATACAGGTGGAATGGATGACTCAGTTAATATGACACTGTGTGTTTATATCAGAGCAAAAGAATTCATGAACTTAATTTTTTTTCTTTTTAAACTGAATAGACATTTGAGGTTTTGTGTAAGTCTGATTCATACAGACAACTTTACCATCACACAGAAACAATAAAATCCCAATGGTACAGTCTTACCATTTTGAAAGTTGTTACTGATCACATGTAATTATTCCCAGCAATTATTGGTCTTCAAACTGGAGGATTTTTATACCTATTTGTATACATCTTAGTACTACTGTCGTATCTATACATTGCTAATATAAAATACAGATCTGGTTAATGTTGAAATGGAAGGAGTTATTTGACATTTTAGAAGCTCAGAAATTTTGCATTTGGTTGTGAATTTGTATAGTGCTGTTTGAAGGTAAAATACATTTTGAAATGTTTTTTTCTGCAATTAATTGACTATTTCTAATGCCCAGCTATTTTAATGCCTTGTAAATCATTGTAAGCTTAGAAAGCAATAATTTCACTTTGCTGTTTCCTTTGATTGATACATAAATCATGGTCCAAACTATAGCAGAATTGTGTAGACATATCATTGCAGATAATTCTTCTAGAAAGTTTATTTTGCATCCAGGAATTTTCTTATCCTGAACTATGTTTCAAAAAGATTGCTACATACTACACTTTTCTCTCTCTCACACACATTGCCAAATGTATATTTAATACTATGTAAACAAAACAGCAAAATATCTGAATTATAGATTGCTCATGTTTAATAAAGATGCTTAAATATTATGTTATATGAAGTGTATGTTTTGTGACCCTAATTTCAAACCACTATTATTTTCCTTTGAAAAGTAATAATAAAAACATTTGCCTAAACAAATAAAATGAATTGCAGAAAGTTCGTTCTGTATTATTAGGCTAAAAGCATAAGATAAAATAGTACCTTCACAAGATAAAAAGATTACACTTAATATTACCCCAGACATATGTAGTGTATTCAATTCAGTAGTTTACAAACTTCCCAGTAAATTTAACTCAAAGCAAAGATGAGATGATATTGTTGAGACATAAAGGATTTCAAAAAGGTTCAGTGTTATAGATCATTATATTCCTAAAAGTGAATTCAGAACAGGGCTTAAGTAAATACATTCCTCGCTCTTTTGTAAATTAAAATCTATGGAACTGAAGCTGGCAGAAGAAATAATGGCACCACTTGTCCGTGTGTGTGTGTCCCTGCATTAGTAGAAAGTCTAGAAAAAAAAGCTAATGAGATAACATACCTGCTAGAATGTGCTGGAGTCGTGAGATGGCTAGGTACCTTGAAGTGGGAAATAGACTCACATTTCAAATCTAGAGCCCATTCATTTTCCGTGGTCTGCCCCAAAGCGGGCATCTGCATTGTTCTAGCAGGAAAGAATACAGAAGACAGACCTTCTTCTCCTCTTCGATGCACCGTTCACAAAATAGAACCCAGTGAAAGAAAACACAGGGATCCCCAAATGCATACTGAGAAGAGATCCATTTTCCACTCATCAGATACCAACACTTAATGACTTGAGTAACCCAAATTTGCTTTCCTATGGCCTTAATGAAAAGGCCAGTTCATTCCATTAGGAAATCAGTGAGATGAATCGTAATGAAAAACTGTGATTCTTTGCCAGGATTTAGCAAAAGCCATGAATAGACCAGCTTAAAGTTGAATTTCTTGTTTTCCTTCCTGTGTGGCTCCCTTTGAAAAGGCAAGAAAATGGTCCATTTGGTCTTTGGAAAACCCTCCGCAGAGTAGGATGCATTGCCAACTTGTTAGGTTCATTCTAGGTAAATGAAGCCATGAGGCCATTTGGAATAAAATAACGAGAGGACAGATTTGAAAATGAAGACAAAGTGATTAGATTGTCTTGTTACGATACTGAGGGTAGTGAATAGACCTTACTGGAAGTAACACTTCCCTGGCCAGAGTCCTAGCTCACAATTGCATACAGTGGTCTGCACTCAATCAGCCCTGGATTGTCCTCTATAGTACAGAATTAAATCTGCTATACTGTGATCTATACATTTGTAAAAGTCACCTTGCCATGTCTGATCTGAAAATAATAGAGGACTTACAGGGAAAAAATAGGGTGAGTGGCTTCACATTCAAAAGCTTTATCAGCAATATCTTAAAGAATATATAGAAACCTGGCACAAATGGAGGCCCAACTCTACGGATTTATCTCCACTGTGATGGCAAGTGGTAAGGCCAGGTGTAGGTGAAAGAGCTCCTAACACACCAGGTGAAGTGAGGTGGCTGGTATGTGTGTGAGGGCTGCACAGGTGTGTTTTGTGTTTTTCTGCTCAACCCAGTTGAGTGGGAAGGAAGGAAGATGAGCTGGAAGGATAACATAATCTTAAGTGAGCATTCATTTAGTGCTTCTTGAGGGTCAAATCATAGAGGCAAACATGAAGTCTGCTCAAACTACATGTTATACTCGAGCAAATACATTATTTTCTAATGGATGCCCTAGTAGATTAAATGCAATGGAAGTGACTTGCATTTTCAAAATAAGTGTTACTGCAGAACTGACTATATACTCTCAGCTTATCTTTATTTAAGTTACCGAGTCAAATGTAGATTTACACATTCTCTTAGCCCTGTGGAGATCTCCAGTGCATAGATGTAATCATTCAATCTACCTCTTCGCTTTTCTCTCATCCCAATCATACTATTTATCTTTTCTTATTGGAGGACTATAATAGGAGAGGATTGAAGAAATAGTTAAGTGCTTTTTTTCTTCTGACATGATGGAACGCCTCATTGATTTGATTATGTTATCCTTCCTGTTCATCTTCCATCTTTTATCACAGTTCTGGTTTTAAATTCTTCTGTTTGTTCCAGATCTTAATCACCGTATTCAATAGCATATCCACTTACTACCGTTAGCTTCTGAAAATTGCTAGCAGTTCCTTGCCCTGGAAATATTCTTTTCTTGTTTCATTTCAAGTTGGATTTTGTTGTTGTTTTGTTATGTTTTCCAGTTGTAGGACACTAGTCCTCTGACATAGAACACCCAAAGTAAATGTGTTTCAAGAGCGTTCATCTGGTTTTTCAATACTGTATAGGACTCAGAACTTTCTCTGTCTAGGCACCTTACTCTTTGGAGAGGATTTTACAAGGATCCAATGTAAATATAAACTAGCAGGAACATCCACACCGTGTTTCACCTCGTTATCATCATGTTTTAATGCTAACTCCAGAAAACAACCTATAAAACATGCACACATGTATGTATAATGCAGATCTTCTTGTAAACATCCCTTTTGTGATTAAATTGATTCCTGAGGAATTGGCTAAGACAACTAGTACCAAAGGTCATTTTCAAAACTTCCTGTGTCCCTGAGAATGTTTATGTTAATAATATGCATTAGTTTTATAGCCACTTAAGAAAACAGCTTTTATGTCAAAGGAGAAACACCCCAGATTAAAACAATGGAGGAAATCCTCTCTGTAGAATCAAATGAATGCAGACTTCTGGAAATTAAAGAAAGCAAATTTTTGAAAGATTTGCTCAAAATCTCCATCTCTTATTTTACCCCAAAGTATATGAACAGGAAGCAACAGGAAACTGCAATGTGGGAGAGAGGCCTTATATTGATCTGGACAAGATGATAGATGAGAAAGGGGGAAAGAGCCTGCTTGGCCTCATAATTAGAAAACAAAACAAAACAAGACAAAAAACAACAGAGGAAAGGAATTCTCGATGCTATTAAATTGACTAAGCAGGATTTCTCTGCTTTTAAGAAAATGCAAGCGGCAATTTTAGCCACCCTTTCAAACTTCTTCACAGTTAAGGAAATCTGTCTTAATTTTCTCAAGTAGAAAGAAGCAAATACCAATCAATTCATCCAGGCTCTTCCTGGGGAACTTCACTGCATTATCAACAGGGAACTCATGTGAGAGTGTCTATGCTTTCAAAGGCTAAAAGGAAACCAGTAGATATTTCCTACAGGGGACACAATTTCATTGACGGGATGAAACCCTCTTATCCACATTTCCTTGAAGACAAGCATTTCCACTGCCCTTCTGAGACCAGACTATTTTGTTTTTTCAGAGAAGTACAATACAATTCTATAAACTAGAGATCACCAAAGAGTTACTTTTATTTTCTCCAAAGCCTGAAGTTTGTTGTGTTTTTGGCTTTTCCAGAATTATTTGCCTACTAGATTTCTGAAGCTTGAAGCAGAGAGAAAGGAGACAAGAAAGCTGAATTAGATGCCTTTAAAAGTGGGCACTCAAATTACAAATGCCTCATTGTGACTGGAATCTGTTCTCATAATCTACAAGGGAGTCTTGTCTTATATGATTGTAATTACAACAGAACCGAGCCATCAGCATTTGGTATCAGGGCCTCTTACAGAGCCTCAGGTTATTTTATTATTATTATTATTTTTTTTTTTTAAGAAAGAGTCACAGATCAATGGACGATCAGGATTCAAGAAACAGAAAGTGAATTGTGCCCTGTGTTCCATGTGGCAGCATGGGGGTCGCCAGTCTACTATTGACCCAGATCAGGTATCAATAACTGCAAGAGAACAAAGACCCATAATGAGTAGAAACTCTTCCTGCCTGATCAGTTCCAAAGTTGTGAGAGATGACTTGCTACCCAGGTCCTTGTGAGACAGCAACCAAGGAATAATCAGAGTTCCAGAGTGGTGGAACCAACCTCCTATAGTCCACAAGGATGAGGGTAAATTGTTGAGCATAAAGGGGAGGAATAAAGAGTGTAAAACTGTTGAAGATACATACACACACAAATTGTCAACTTATCTATATGTCAGTAGAACTGAAATATTTGTGTGTTTAGATAAACACAAGTGTTGTTATTTATTGTTCCCCACTTTGTCTGATTCAAGCACCGACACCTCCAATCTGAAAGTTCTTCTGAGCAAGGTCTTGTATACTATGATGGTGAACGATTTGTTTCTTGCCAGTACATGAAAGCTACTGATGTTCCACCCACTAACTAGGCTCCTGGTCCTTGGACACTTATCTGCACAGACCATGAATTTTCTATTTCTTTATGGTCAGCACATTTGGGATAAATGTCTCTTTTCTAAGTAAACTAGTCCCATAACCAGATTGATTCCTCTACATGAGTTCGGACCATTCCTGGTTTTCTATACATTGAATTGGATCCATGAAAGAAAAGTGCCAGCATGATTAGGAAAAGCAAGTTGGGTGACTGATGTATGGCAAGTCTTCTGAATAATGCATTCACGAATTGACTTGGCAAGTCCAGCTGTTGCATCATCTTGAAACTGGGTGCAAATAGAGAACCCCAAAACTAAACAAAGAAAGACAAACACCAAGGGCTATAGCCTTATCAAAGAACAGTGCCCGAAACAGGTCACAGTCTGTGGGTTCTTCCACCCATGCACACATTGCAAGAGACCTCAGGTTCCAACAACTGTAAGGTGTATTCTATCAGGGGAAACAAAGAGCTCAATATAGCCACAAGGGGTCAGTTTCACCCAGCTAGTGTCCACCAGACAAGCAGAGTGCCAGTCACCTGTCACCAGGAGTGCTGGACAGCAATGATGCCCAGGAGTGGTTGCCAGGAGGGCACCACCAACAGACAGATCTTGGAGACATCAGACTCAGGGCCTTTGGTGCTCCTGTTAGGCAATGTGAGGGACGGAACTGGAGACTCAGTCTCTGCAAAGATCTCAGCTTCTCTTCAACTGCTGCTCCCCCTTCCTTTGCCAGAGGCCAGAAACAGGGGCCTTTTCTTCTTCCTCAGGCCTGAGTTCCCTAGGAGGCTGCATCAGTTCTTCTCAGAGGCTGGAGCAGATCTTTTGGAGGCTCATCCATGCTTCAGAGGCTAATCATTACCCTACTTGAGACTTTGGCTTAAGCCCTCAGGACCCCACTCTAGTGTCCAGTTGGATCATCTTTCAGCCCCTGTGGCTGACTGGACTCCTGCAGAAAGATCACCACAACTGTTGCTGGTTCTTGCCCACAGTCTGTCTGGACTTGCAGACATAATTTGTGCTGTAACAGCACCAACCTTGATGCATTTGCCACCACTTCCTTCAAATTCACCAGGCAAGGACAGCTTCCATCAATAGCTGCCCCCTGACATGCCACTAAGAGAACTGGACATATCATACCTGGGTTAGATGAGGATGAAGTCTGATGATGATTCATTCTGCTTGCAACAGGGACTAAGTTTGCCTGTCAGATGTCCCAGGAAAAAAACTTAAATGTTCACTTATGAGATCATGTATATATAGACACACACACACACACACGTACACACACACATAGATATAGATATAGATATAGATATAGGTATAGATATTTTAATAAAAGGGTAGCTCTTGGGAGGATGGATAAAATATAAAGTTTGGATTATCTTCTTGAATTCTCATCTACCAATTAACACTTTGGTGTTTTAGAGGGTTTCCACATAAAATGGTAGAATATGGTGTGGAAAAGTAATAGGTGCTGAGTGAATCAAATTGAAATGCATAATGCTGATGAAAAGGGAAATTTGATTGCATATATTAAAAAAGCTTGTCATATAATTAAGAAATCCAGTTTGTAGTCTCAGCTTTGACATTTATTGATCTGTGACCTTGAAAAGTCATTTGTTTTTAGTCTCAAATTTTTCTGTAAAATTAAGATGACTGAGAGCAAGACTATGATTTCTTCCAGCTTAGACATTTCTTGATTCTCTGCGAAGGTTTTGTTACACTATTATAATGTATGTACAACTAACTCTTTTATAGACTCAGACTAGAACTTAAAACTAGACACCCTCTTCTTCACTTTCACTTTAACATACAGCCCACTTATTAATTTAATTTAAAAGATTTGAATGAAATAAGTCAAATCATCTTACCATAAAAGTGACTGTGTACTAGGCAATTCTAACAATTAGTATTAAATGTACAAGTCAGTCTTATCCTGAAAATGGACATATATATATATATATATATATATATATATATATATATATCTTCTCATTTTGGCATAGAATTTTCTCTCCAACAAATAATATGGTCTCTTGAAGCATGAGTTAGAAATGTTTGGGGCTAGAAATAAATGATTTCAAATATAGCTGATAACCTATCTATGGAACTTGCTTCTTTAACTTGTCCCAGGTTGGAAGGAGATGGTGATGATGGTATTCAAAGCAGTGGAGAATGTGTATGTTTGCTAAACAAGAAGCAAGATTCTGTCCTAGAAACACATCTATTCTAGCACCTGATCCCAGTAGCTTTTGCTCCTGATCTTTCATTATGTGTGGTATTGGTCCATGGACAAAAGGAAGTTGATCTCAAACAACCAGATGGAAAATCCATGAAACCTAAGAACTGCCTGAACCAGTGCCACTTGGAGCAAGGTGACAGTGTCAAAGGGAGTGAAAATTCTACAACCCCCAATCATAAAACTGTCATCTTGTATTACAGGGGAGCTAAATAAATAAACAAACAAATAAATAAATATACACACAAATACATACATGCATACATATATGTGTATTATATATATATATATATATAATTATTCATTAGCCTTCCCAAAAGTAGTCCCTGACTTTTTTTTGTAAAGGAATCAGTAGCTTTTTTATCTAGCCAGTCTCAGTGGTCACCAAAGATAAGTAAAGACACTCATCAAAGGATGTAGCCACTGGAGACACCCATCTTCACCTTTGCAGCCAGGATACAGGGCATCCACTCCCCGACAAGCAGAGTTTTTTTGTCTAGAGCTAACACTAGCAGTGACACTAAGACTAACCCTGCCAATAAGCGTTCATTATTATTCCTGATAAGTCAAGGAGACCAGTATCAAAGAGCAAAAGCCACACATTTAGAAATCTAATCATCTTTAGAAAAAGGCTATTGACTTAGGCAGCAAACCATCTAGGTACCACAAGGGGATACACAAAATAGAGGGTATTTATGGACAGAAAGAGGGTGAGGTAAGGTTGTTAGCAAAAGGAAAGGTTATTTCAGGTAAAGCCACCTTCCTTCAAGGGCAGGTGTTTGTGGGGGTGTGGATTTTATCACACAGATTAGTCACTGATGTTGATTAAGAAGTTCCTAGACAATTGGTTTAAGATTACATTTCTAGAAGAAGCTGAAATTCCAAAAAATTGGGTGTAGGGGGACCTGGTAGGAAGGACTCCACTTGGGGGTTGTTTTACCATTTTTAACAAGTTACAAACCCCATAGTGTTCTTTTGGTCTTGACCTTTGTGAGATAACCGATTCCAAATAATGAACCCTCCACGATGCGGTTGAACTGCCCTTGATCTACGTATTTTCCAAGCAAAAGCTTGCATCATGGGCAAAGAACAGAAACCAGGTCTGTTCTGTAAGGTCCCCCCAATAGATACAAATGCAAATACTTTCATCTAGGCGAAAGTACAGGGGGTGGGGATGGGGCGGGAAGTCCGTAAGGAAAGAGCCATGCTGGTGTATTATGAACAGTTACCTTCTATGAAGTCTTGCTAAAGGTCTGGCGGTAGGCTGAACATATGAAGTGTGTTACCTTGTTTAATTTTTGCAACCTCATGAGTCAACACAAAATGACCACACCCACTTTACAAACAAAAAGACAAGCCTTAGAGAAAACGAGCTGGAAATCACGTAGCTAAACAGGTTCTGGGTTCTTTTCATCGTTGACCTTCCTCCTTCCATTTGCTTCAGCAGGTGGTATTTTAGACAGGTGAGAAATGAACTTGCCAGTGTCTTTAATCTAAGTGAGACATACTCTCTTGAGTTAAAATTGATTTCTTCTTCATGTTCTACAAGGTGGGAAATGCACATAGGCGGGAGTCTAGTTATTGATTGGATGTTAATTGTCCCGGATGCTCTAATTATATTGCAAGCAGTGAGATGTAGCAGCATGGACGCCTTGGAGATTGGGAGAATGGGGGGGAGGAGGAGGGAAGCAAATTCCAAAGGAGATGAAAATAGTGAAGCTCTAGACTACTGACACAAAATTCGAAAAAAACTAGCCCCGCACCTTTGGAATAAGAAAGATGAGGAGCTAATGCAACTTTCTGGGCAGAGACAGGACAACTTCTTTTTTATTTTATTTAAAAAAAATTTTTTTTGAGACTAGGTCTTGCTATGTTGTCCGGGGAACTGTAGATTCACGTTGCCCAGGGTACCACGGACTCAAGCGATCCCCAGTTTCAGCCTCCCAGGTAGCTGGGATTACAGGTATGCGCCACCACACCCAGCTATTTTTTGAGACTAGGTATCATTATGTTGCCCTGGGTAGGTCACAAACCTGCAGACTCAAGCAATTCCTAGTCTCAGCCTCTCTTCCTAGGCTGGGATACAAGGCACGGACAATTTCTAAGGCTGAAAACTGATTTTACGCCTTGGCACAGTGGCATCAGTCAATCCCAAGGAGACTGATGGGTTTTTGGAATAACTGGGAGGATTACTGGAATAACTAGTTATAAAATCCTTGAGGCTTGATGCCATTTGAGGTTCCTTGCTCCTCCATGGATCATGGCCAGGGATTTCTACTCTGTTTTGTTCTCCCCTCTTCTCTGGGATAACCCTCTTCTCAACTCAGTTCTAAAAAGTTTAGTTCCTTTCTGCTCACTCACCTGTGTCCTCAAAGTTCCTCCTGCAGTTTCACCAAACAAGCCAGTAAAGATCCAGTAACAGTCAGGAACAGCGTAAGCTGGTAAGCTGAGCTTTCTCCAGAGCGAAATGCCATCAGGAATGGGTCCATGGGTTTCACTGGTCACTTCCCTATTTAAATTCTCACCTACTTTTTTCATTCAAACAGAAGTGATTTGTAATGTTGTCATAGAAACACCTAGCACCAGTCCTCCCCTCCCCCTACCCCGGACCTGGCACACTTACTAAAGGGCAGATGGTCATATTCACTTTCTGGCCTCACTTGATCCCACAAAGCTGAAAGTGTTCTGGAAGTTCCTGGCTGTTCTGAACACACACACTACAATGGGATTATGGGGAGAGAAAGTCCAGACTTGTCGCATGGAGTTACCTTAACAGACTGGTCCTCTGGGATTTTCATTGACATTATTAAGGAGCTCTCGAAATTTAAGAACTTAAGGTCTCAGTAAAGACAAAGAATTACAAAGCTGGGAAGAATTTAATCAAGCTCACTTCAAAAATCTACAAAAGGATTTACTCAGCTTATTCCTTAACTACATTTTCTACTTTAACAATCATTTTTGTTATAGTTTAACAATCCTTTTTGTTGTAGTTTAACTATCATTTTTGGATTGTCAAACTCAAGGCTCACTTCTGTTCAAATACGATCCATTCTATGTTTAAATCTTAAAATTCTTCCACTACTATTCTATTTCCAGGATAAACCAATATTCATCATAATCATGGGGAGTTTATTTTTGAATGAACAAAATTTAATTATCTTTTTAAGGCTATTTCAATTAAATATCTTTTTAATGAATCGCCTTTTTTGTAAAGCGCATATTGGCACACAGCAGACTGTCATAGAAAAGCTTGACTTGTGAGCTCATGGAGTAATTTTTCTAATCATTAAACAAAAATAATAGTTATCTTTATGAAAAAATATAAACCCTTAGCTACATCAACATCATGAAAGTTAATAAAAAAGAAAATTATCACCTTGAAAGTACGGAGCATATGTAGAATTATATGTAGAAAAATTATATGTAGAAAAATATCACCTTGAAAGTAAGGGGCATATGTAGAATTACAAGTCAAAGAAGTTCAGTAAGATGTGATCATATTGCTGTCATTAGCTATCGTTACAACATGCTGAATCCATGCATCAAGATTGTCTTCTAAATACAAAAGATGTTCCTATATTAACCTGCTAGAGCACACGAGAACCATTTTGAAATTTTCTCTTTTGCAAATACTGCCTGTCTATACAATCTATGATCTATTATTCAGTATCACCAGGCTGAAATGAAGGGGACCTGAGAGAGACTACAGAATTTGTCTCAGTGTTGTAGGTGTGATTCAGTTCCACCCCAGATGCTTTTCAATCATTTGTCTATCTCTTGACTGTGCTTTTGTTATAGCAGTGGTCCCGGAAAAATGGCTAGAGACTCAGGTTAATAGAGAAATGTTTTTTGTATTTTGAAGACAATCATCTTGATGTGTGAGTTGGTAGCCATTTTCCCTGGGAAACAACTCAGAGAGGTTGGAGAGAAGAGGAAGTTCACACTGGTGGTCTTAGTAGGAGAGCTCCCTCAGACTGAGGCCCGAAAGTCAAGGAGAGTAGGATTGAGAGTGTTCCCTGATAGGCGGAAGCTGGTTGCTATGCAGAAATCAAGTAGCTGGTGATCCCTGATAAATGAGGGGGTCTGTGAGCAGCTCATTCTGACTTGACACCTGACGTGAGGTGGGACTACATAGTAGGACTGGGAAAGATCCTCAATCTGGGCTATTTCTGATTTTAGTAATTTTTCCTTGTCATGCCATCATATCCCTTGTCATCTTGACTAATCACATTCCAGGAACATAAGTCCTATGAGTCATCAGGAGAAATTAACACAGGGCAGGAAGAAAGAGTGTGCAGAAAGAGGGAAACAGAATCTACTCTCCAAGTGACAAGTAGTTCTACCCCCCTTTCTTTTTCAGATTAATTTTACCTCCATATCTTTCTTGCCTCTATGCCTAGTGTTCTATTCTAAACTTCCTAATCTCCTGACTGATTGTAGAGTTGGAAAGACCCCTCACCCCCCAACACATGCATAAAGCGGTAATCAGTGAGGTAGGATGTCCAGACCTTGAACTTCTCAAAAAATACTTTTAACAAAAAGAGAGTTCTATGGCTGCAAATGAAAGATTGCTTGTTAAGCTTCCAAAGAGTAAGTTTTTGGTGGTTTCTATTCTCCCTGCACCCCAACACACATGCCAATGAACTAATTTAGATCACCAGGACCCAAAGCTTAAAAGACCCTAGGAGATCAGAGTTCATCTGGCCTGTATCACCTACTGGTACTTGTTTGAAGTGTCAACTGCTCCACCCAACTCCAGCTTTAATTAAAAGTCCATTCATGGAGGACAGAATGTAGCCTTAGTGTGAGAATGGACTCATTTGTTTAACTGAACACATGGAAAGTATAGAGCTGCTGAATAGACTGGAAAAGTGACTTACTAGAAATCCAGGCAGCCTCAGTAAACCCTCCCTTCTTCCAGGCAAAGTATGTCCCTCCACAGCACATAGTTGAAGACTCTATGACCACACACGCAGGTGCAAACTACGATCACATATTTTCCAGCCCTCTTTCCCATCATGCTGTGAGCTTCTCAGGCATGTTTCCATCATGGGGGGCATTAGTTGTTCCTTTCAATCTCTGTGACAAAAGTCACCTGGAATAAGATGTGATCTTGGGATCATTCCACATTTACAGTAATCACTGAGGGTTGATAAGGAAACTGACCAAATATCTTCAGTCACGTATTGAAGCAGAACTTGAACTTTATTCAAGTAAATGTAGGCTGTAAATTGAGAATGATTTGAGCTTGGTTTGAAGTTTTTGGTAGAATATTCAGGCTGTAATTTTATTGACTACGAAATTATCTAGAAATTGTTAAATTCAAATATACTTTCCTCTTAGATCTTTAATCATTGCCTTGAGAAATTAACCATATTAAATCATCTACTTCATATAGACATGTATAAGAACTTAATTTTAGCAATCAAATTAGTGTCTTCATTGAATGGTAGCTATGAAATTCATCAGAGACAGGAAATGAGTTGCAAAGTCTGATCATTTTAAATATTACCAGTCAACCACTCCACTATAGGTAGCAGTTGCACATTTCTAGAAGGATATACTCAAATTTAAGAACATACAACATTTAGTTTTAAAAAAGAATGGGTTTAGTCTGGCATGTAAGAGTACAGAAGTTGCCACACCATATTAACAATAACAATAAAAAAGACAAAGCTATAAAATTAACAACTCTTCTTAGATCTATTAAAGAAGTGAGAAACAGGGCAGATTTCCTCCCCCTCCCAATACACCCCAAATTGGAGACACCCACAGGGGAACACAGAGAATCATCAGTGCAAGAGCAGCAGGCTGTGTGATACCTACTGTAGTGGAAACATCAGGCCCTTGGTAGGTTCTTTATTGGTTCTAGTATTTACACAGACATAGAGGGCAGGGTCGGGTCAGGACCAACACTGAGGGCCAGGACAAGGGCCAAGGAGGAGGATTAATAACTACTGGACTCTGTCCGCAAAGTCAGAGAAAAACTCCAAAGGAGAGCAGATGTTCCTTCAGATTCTGATTGCATACGTATTCAGAGTGGGCTGGTTATTTCAATCTGATACAGGGTTGGAAGTGATGCAGATAAAAATTCTATTGGTGCCAAAATACCCTGGTAAATGGGGTCTGAGAGAAAGACACACGAGAAGAAGCAAAATGTGCCAAAAGGCAAATTCAAGGAAGAAACAAGGATAGGCAAGGTAGAAAAAAAGGGAGGAGATGAGAAGGAAGGACTGAGAGAACAGGCCCATGTGGCCTGGCCAGGGGAAGTCTCCTGGAGAGTGAGCTGGAGGTGGTAAGGAGCCATGGTGACCAGCTGAAGAGTGGGTGGTGTGGAGAGTGTGGCACCGCAGCAAGGTGGCCTCGTGAGCTGGTGCCTGGAGATGGCCAGGGATTTGGAAAGCTGATTTGTGCATCAGCAATTGTGGAAGAAGTTTGAAGAGCCTTGGAGAGGTAGAACAGCGTGGAACACTGGAAAGAGAAGAAGAGAAGAGAAGACAGTGGAGAAAGACTGGTCTTTGAGAAAGTGCCTACATCTGAGGTTTGGAGGGGCAAAGGGCACCATCTTGGACATGTGTTTGGGACTTTCAAAGTAAATGGTGATTAGAGTAAGATAACTGCCACTTGTGGCTGTGAAGACTTTTCATTTTCCTGGTTAATTTCCCTTGTTAATAAAACCCTGTTGTTTAAACTGCTTTTGAGTGGAGATTGCTACATGCGGGTGAGAAGGATCTGGTAAGAAAGCTGTATGGCAGAAGCCTCACTTTAAAAAGTTTATTTTTCTGGCCGGGCACGGTGGCTCGTGCTTGTAAGCTTCAGCCTATGAAGCGGCCGGGGCCAGGGATCGCGGTTCGAGTCCCGCCTGGGGCCCGTAGTGAGACCTGGTTCCAAAAAAACAGCTGGGCGTGGTGGCGCACGCCTGTAATCCCAGCTACCTGGGAAGCTGAGGCTGGGGATGGCTTGAGTCCGTGGTACCCCGGGCA
>PVHY01006680.1:0-72686 GCA_004024945.1 Uropsilus gracilis
CCATCACGCCCAGCTATTTTTTTGGGACTAGGTCTCCATACGGGACCCAGGCGGGACTCGGACTGCGATCCCTAGCCCTGGCCGCTTCATAGGCTGAAGCTTATAGGCACGAGCCACCGTGCTCAGCCACAGGACTGAGCATTTTAACTACTACTTCAGTCTCCATTTCATCAGTTGCCTAGGCATTTATTCATACATGTGCTTATTCACCAAATGTTTAGTGGATCTTTTCCATAAGCCCCAGGTACTGTGCTGAACTCTGGGCATGCTGTGGTGAACAAAATTGATCACATCTACAAAGAAATCATTACAAACTGGGATCTCTATGGCAAAGAAAATTTTGGTCAATATGAGAGACACAACAGGGGCAATCACTTAAAATGAGAGTCAAGAAAGAACACTCAGATGAAGCAACAAGTTGAAGAGAGACCTGAAAGCTGAAAAGGAGTCTAGAACGACTGATGAACATTGTCGGCAGCAGGGTCAGCAGGTAGGAAAGCTCCCAGGTAGGAAAGGGTTTGATGTCTTTTCTGAGGAACTGGAAGGAGGCCACATGGCGAAAAGGTTGTGAACTTGCTGGAAATGAGCTTGAGTGGTGGGCAGGGGCTTACCAGCCATGTATGGAAGCCCCTTAGGGGTTCTGAGCAGGAGAAGCACAGGATCAGACCCCTCTAGCTGTTTTTGGAGAATGGACTAGAGGGGGCAAGATCAGAATTAGAGACCAATCAGGTGGCTACTCTAGAGCTTCTTAAGACAGAAGATAGTAAGGATGTGAGGATGGAAAAAAAATGGTGTATCTGAGACACAATTAGAGGTCATATTGATAGGATATGGTGATTGGGATGTGGGAAAAGGGTGAAAGAGAGGTGAAAGGGTCACAAGGCTGATTTTTAGAGTTCTGACAAGAGAAGCAGGGCAGACTGAAAGAACTTAGAGAATCTATCTTTCAAAATATTCTGTATTCTTAAAATTCTGTATTCTTACATGAAATCCCTGCTTTCCCCCTTAGGATAACCACCTTGTTGCCAAGTCATTAAAACTATTTAGCCAGTTAGTTTCTTCTCACTGATTTCTCTACCTTTCATCTATGCTCACCTCAAATAACCCTGTGCTGTATTATATTCCCCATACAGCTGCAGCCACATTATTCCCCATGGAAAAACCTCCATGGTTCCCTAAGCACCTACTTAATTAAATACAAACTCCTTACACCTTGCTTTCAAGGCTCCACAAGGTATCTTTTTTGTCTTTTTTTCTACCACTTTTCTACTTAGGTCCTGTTAGTCAGATTGGACTACTTCCTTTTTCTTGAACATGTCACCAGAGTCCTACCTCAGTGCTTTTGCTGATGCTATTTCTCCAGTTTCACCAGTTCAGTCTGCTGAAACTTTATTCATTTAAACAAAGTTCATTAAAAGTCCAATCTTTAAATCTTATAAAACTTATTATTCTCTTAGGGCACTTAAGATTTCTCTGCCTTTTATTGTGGCTATTAGAGAACTTATCTCATGCCTGTTCTCTACCCCCTCATAGACCAGAATGCTTCTTAAGTGCATAGTCCTATTACTCATATTGCACCATTGCCCTTACCCTAGCAGGGTCAAGCAGTACTTCATCTACAGTAGATACATTTTCTTGAGTATTTGGGATAATTCATGTTATCAGTTACATTACAGAGTGATGAGACCCAAGATGCTAAAGGTGGAAATGTTTTCCATTATTAACAGGGTTCATAGCAAATTTCAGTTCTGGCCAAACTCTGTGCAACCATATAAAACACACAACACAGGCACAGGCACAGGCACAGACACACACACACACACACACAGACACACACACACATACACACACACACACACCCGCCCCTTTTTAATAGTGGCTACTGGCTGCTCAAACTACTCAAATAACCCTTTCCTTGAAATATTGATTATTAAAAATTATAGCCTCTGACTGGATTTTTCAGACTATTTGTTATAACCAATAGTGAATTGTGAAATCAATTTAGTGGGTCATAAACAAACTAAAACATTAAATGGAAAATAGCTAAACACACAGCCTATAGTAAAGATGAGTAATGTTCCCTGAAATTTTTATTTTGAATATGTTTATACACATGTGAGTACTGGATCATAAAGTAAAATGTATTTCTTACCATGGACCACTGTCATAAAAATTGAAAGCTACTGTTTTCATGTTCTGTGATCCACGCCAAGATCAGCAGAACTCAAGTAGAGGAAGTAAGAGGTTAAGAAAATGGGTCTAACTATTAAAAGTTACTACTCTTACTGTAAAACATGAATGTCTGCTATAGCTAACTCTTTTCCCAGGATTACCTGCGTTTAACTCAAATTAATTTCAAATCAACAGTGAGCCTCCTAGTTAATGAATATAAACACACTTAATTATCAATTACAATCCCAATAAAAAACTGGTTCAGAAAGGAGGAAGTTCAAAGCTGATGTAGTGCAAAGAACCCTAACTGGGATGCTGATAAATTTGGGTTAGATCTGGATGACACAGGAAGTCACGCAACCTAAAAATTTTATAATTCTACGTGGGAGGGAAAAGGTGACCTTTATTTGGAAGACTCAAATATCATCTTGGTTCAATATATATAATAGGCAAATAGCAATGCTATTAGTTCAAGTTGTTTAAATATGAATTAGTGCTTCTTCCATTATCTAGATCCGGTTAACAACCTTTGGTGCTATTATATGTCCTAGTCTCCACTGACTACTGGATAAATTCCAGACTTCTTTCTGGCATTTCAGGCTTCTCACATCTGCCTAACTTTATCTCAACTTCTGGTTCAGATTTCTGACACTCTGCCCTTGCCCAGTCTGGTTTGCTTAATTCTTCCCCACCTGATTCTCCTAGTTAAAGTCTCATAACCTTCACAAAACCTTCTGATTACTCCAATATTTATATATCAGATATTGACCTTTGAATTCCTATAGCAATCCTACAAGATAGGCATTATTGTCCTGTTTCACAGATAAGCAAATTGAGGTCTCCAGATATAAAGCTGCTTTGCCCTGGGTTCTACGGTTTGTAAGTGGCAGCAGGGTTGGGTCTAACTTGTTTGCTTCTGAATTCATACTTTTTTTCCTTACTGGGTCATGCTGTTTCCATATATTATAAAACCATGGAGTCAGGATGCAGTAAAAAAGCCTATAAACCAGTTATAATACAGCTTGTTGTGACATAAATTCAGATACACCACATCCTTTGAAGCATGAGTAATAAGTGCTTGGGGTAGCGAGGACAGTTTTTAAGGCGGTTGTCAGTCCTGTTGCCTAAACCCAGTATTTAAATATAGAATTCAGGGAAAAATGACAGGTGGGTGGTTAAGGTGTCTGTGTGTTTGGGGGGAGGGTTAAAATATGGTATAAGAAGAGAATTTAGAAACAGGACAGAAATGGGACAGAAAAGCTATGAAGGTGTCATGTAAGCTGGCAACGCACAAAACAGGCTCAGAATGTGAAATATGAGCTAAAAGGTGCTGATTTCTAAGTTAGGGGGCCTTATCTATGCCTACCGATAAGTGCGAGCGTGACAGGGTTGATGTCAATTACCCAGCACACATGGACAGAGTAGAACCAAAGAAATAAGGACAGGCTGTGGGGACACGGGGTAGATCATGGCATAATGAGGGGGTGGTGGCTCCAAGCGAGGGTAGAGCAGGGGTCGAAGAGAAAGGTGAGGAGGTTCAGAGGGCATAACGCCCCCTGACTCGAGACAAGACTTTTGTCTTCCTCTCCATAGCTGGTTAGTGTCTTGAGGATTCATATCCGCACCCCACAAAGCCCTCCGGCGTGGCTCAGGGAAGGAAGGGGAGGTTAGGTCCCCATTCCCCGGGGACTCCGCGAGGGGGCGGAGGGAGGCAGGAGGGTCCTTACCGAGGAAGATGGAGATGATGAGCCGCAGCGCCTGTTCTGACGCGCCCAGGGACGTCGCCAACTTGTTAAGGCTCAGGTCCTCGAAACCCCACCGCAGCACCCTCGACAGCTCCGCCACCGTCCCCACGTCCCCCTCAGTTGCGGACGCCATCTTAGCTACGGGCGCCCCCCAGGGACCCCCCCAGCTCCGCGCGCCCCGAATGTGGGTACAACACTGTAGCTTCACCCCCAATTCCGGCCCGGAGCCCGCCCACGGCGTGCGCATTGGCTGCAGACCCGCCCAGAAGCGCCAGGATCGCCGCTTATTGGTCGGTCCGGGAAGGGGGCGGGGCCTAGCGCCGCAAGGTAGGCAGAGGGCGGGTCTAGGGGTTTGTAAGGCAAAAGTGACTCCCGCCGAGAATGAACCCGGGGCGGAGCTGGGGCGGGGCTTGGAATCGGGAACCAGAGTTGCGATTGGAAAAGTCTAAAGCCGGTGGCGAGGTGATTGTACAACACTGTTCTAACTGCTAAGGGGCGGAGTCGGGGAGGGCAAGAGTCCGGCCGGCTCGTGCACTACCTTCCCATTGGCTGAGACTGAGCAGGCGAGCGTCGGGGCGGGGGGAGGGCGTCACCCGAGCGCGAGGTTACTCTCGGTCGCCGGCGATCTGGGGTTACTGGGGCATGTAACGGAGAGGGCGGGAATCCTCCTGCAACCACTCGGGAGCCTCCTAACCGTACCTGCAGGGCTCTTCCTAAACCGTTAGACACACCGCCTTCACCCTAGAGGGTCTCAGGAGAGCCCAGCGCCCCAGATCACAACTTGTTTCTTTTATTTCCTGCATCGCCTTTCCATGTAATTCCCTATATTAAAATGTTACCGCCCCATGAGTGGCGATGAAATGAAGACATGCCGACTATATACCTTTTCATTAAAAATTGAACAACTTTTGTCACTAGATAATACAGGCTCATGGTAAAAGTTCGGACAGCACAGAAACACGCAACAGAAAATAAAAGTCCTTTTTTCACCCAACCTGCTTCTCAGTCTTTCTTCAGGTAACAGTCACTGTTCAGATGACACGAGCACAATTGTGGTGACCACTTAGCATGTGCCGGAACTGTACCCGCCTCTAGGGAAGAGAATGATGAGCTTAAAGCCATGGCGTGGGGATGATGCTATCACGTGATAGCACTAATAGCATTAATGTGTGTGTAATTGCAAGTGAAAGTAAGTGCTCTGAAGGAAAGCAACAAGGTTCTATGAGAGTAGAACACTGAGTTTCTTGCAATGATTGGAATTTGTGGAGCATTCTTACACAATTTCAGCTTATATTTCTATAGCACTTAGTACTTAAAAAAAGATATGGCCATATTATTTCATTTAATTTGACTCTGAAACAGAATATTTACTATTCTGGATCCTTTCACAAGCCCAGAGGTTTGGAGAAATGAAAGAACTACCTAAGTTCCTTTCTAGTAAGTGATCAATGACATTCAAACCTAAGTTGACTAATTTTATCTCCTCTTCCCTTATTTCAGACGCAAAATTTTAGAAAATACGAAATACAAATATTCACAAAAATAAAGCATAGTACAACTTCCTCTAGGTTAGGAAACAAACATGAGGTATGCAGTTGAAAGTCTGGTACATCCCTCCCTGATGGCATTTTCCTCTTTTCTTTTCTGAGGTCACCGCTTTGCTGACTTTGGTATTTATCACTGCGGGGCCTATTTTTATACACTACATACTGTGCATACCAGAAACAATATGGAGAATAGTCTTACATGCTTTTAAAGTTTATATTGATGTTACAGTAAATGTATCATTCAGCAACGTGTTTTTATGCTGATTATATTTACTAAGATGTATTGATCCATTCACTTTAACTGTGATATAATATTTCATTGTTTGACAATGCCACAATTACCTTTTCATGGTCATTTTGAGGAATATTTAGGTTATTTCCTATCAATTTTCATACTGATTTATTACAAACATTCCTGCTATGGATATTCTTCTTTAAGTAACAGTGAGATTTTCTCTAACACTGTGACACCAAAATTCTTATATTAATTAACTGAATTCTACTGTAAGAAACACATTGCTATCCAGTAAATACACATATTTGTACACTACTCAACAAATACATATACTAGTCACACATACACACATATACTATACATTGTCACATTATGTGTATATTCTCTGGTTATGTTTATTCTGTTTTAACTCATTGCAAAAATTACTGATCAGGTTCTGCTAATTGTTTTCACTACTTACTAGTAAGTCATGATCCTCAGTTTAGGAAATACTCCTCTATGGTTTATAATGTGGAGAGCAGAGAAAATTCCCTCAGATCCCTCGGGGTTCTTTCCAGGCTACTCAAGCAATCAAATTAGCATCAGAGAGATTTGTAGGAGGGAAAAAAATCTAATTTAATTATGTGTGTATGTTGAATTTACATAGATATAGGTTCCAGAACCAATGGGGCAAAAGTGAGAGTATGTATCTTGAGCTAAGAAATGGAAGATATTCTGTATCTAGATACTGACTCTGCTATATAGATAGAAATAATGGAAAGTTTAGTTCTGTTAAAAATACTAATTTGTGGTAATATCTCCAATTTTCATCCTTCTGGGTGGGTTAAAAGAGTGATAAAAATGTATTTTGAGTCTGCAGAGCCTCAACTAAACTCAGTTTGAAATAATCCACATGCCTATTTTGTTACATCTTGGGGAGACCTATCTGAACATCCTGGGAAGCTTAGCTTTCAGGAAACAGGAGGGAAGTTAAGGTTGTAAGGTATGCATACTGTTGGGGAGAGTGGGGCAGTCCTTTTCTATTCTTGGTTCTTCTAGTAGTAATAAAATTATTATCAAGCAGATTGACAAGAGAAAGAAATCCAAAAATTTTAATAGCAATGCGTATCTCTGCTGTATTCACAGGAAAGACTCAGTAAAACTGAGTAACTCTCAGTAATAATTAAGTCACTTCCATAAAAAACTTCAAAAAGACAAAGGCTGTTAGGGAAGAGATAGGAAGAGGAAGATCAATTCTGGGAGGTTACTAGCAAAGGCACAGTAAAAAGGCTTTGACTGTGATGAAGATTTCAGTTCATGCCTTCTTGATTGCTAAAAGTTAAGTTAAAGAGAGCTGGTCTTCAGTATCCCAGAGAGGGAGACACCCTTACAAATAGAGATTTTCTTTTACACATGGAAAGGTCTTGCAAAAGGGCAACCTCCACCCAGCTTTCAGAGACCCTCTATAAAGTCATCTTCCTGCCCAAGAGGCATATTTTGAGGTTGCAAAGCTTATTTCCATATAACACCTTCAATTTTACTAGATTTTGCTTACTGAAGTGTTTAGTTAGATGTTACATAAAATTCCTGACATGTTTGATTTGTTGACTTCGTGAAATATGTTAGCAAATATATACTTTAACATAAAGCATCTAGATGTTAAAAAATATAGTCAATTTCTTTTTTTACAACTGGATAATTTTTAGTTAATTTAAATAATTGGTGTAAGCAAATTTAAGTGAGTTTATTAAAGAAACAGGAGTGAGGATACAAAGCAGGGAAGCTGTCCAGATTTTACTCTGAGAACTGTTTCCCAATAAGCCCAAGTTTGAATTTATATAGTTAGGAACAGTAAGTCATTAAGGATATAGATATGTGAATGCTAGCGTAAGGACAGAGGAAGGCAAATGCTGAAATCTGATCACTTGCCTGATTTCTAAAGACAACACTGGAGATGAAATGCTAGGTGTCTAATTCTTAAATTTTCTTTATCGGGCTCCTTTATCATTAGTGTAGATTGAAAGGCTAGTTTTCACCTTCAGGAAGCTGCCCTGATTGCAAGTTTATGCAGACAGCTTTGCTTTCATGAGGTGTGAGTTGAGGGAGGGTGTAGGGGTCGAGGAGTATCAGAAAGTTTTACGATATGTTTACCCATGTTTGTCCCTTTTTTCACCTCTGATGTTCTGAGAGAATGGTGAGCATTGAACTGAAGGCTGGGTCTTTGTTGACTCAACAGGCCCTGTTTACTTTCTCCTTAGGTATTTGATTGACCACATTCTCTTCATTCTTCCATGGTTAAATGTAGTAGCTCTTTATCCATGAAGATAAAGAGGATAAGTGGAGGAAGAAAAGATTAAGATTATAAGATTTCTTGTTAACAGGTAGAATGAGGTGCACCCCAAGAACCCCCAAACTTTGCAGTCTCTAAGTAGGTTCTGCCATCTGTTGCAAAAGACAAAACATATTCTTAGTGTGTCAGACCTTCAAGTGAAAATAACTTTATAGACTTAGTGTGTAATAGAAAGGAGAAAGTATTTAATTTCCAAATGAAGTTCCCAAAGTTACCCATCTTCTCGTGGATAAATTCTCAGCTGAACAGGGTTGACTCTAAGTGGGGCTACTGAGACCCAAAAGCTTGCACCAAGTCTAAGGTACCTTCTGGTGGGGAATCATAGGAAAGGGGCATAAGGGGCCAGGCAAGTCTGGAAGGGAAAGAGCAAATGTGTGTTATCATACCACACTCTCCACCAACAGTTTTAGTTCTTATGGATTTCCATGTAATGACAGGAGTTTCCTTCAAAGAGATGGGACTGCTGGGGTGTTACAGTCCCCACAGAATAGTGGGTTGCTGGGTGACAGCAGGCAAATATATTAGACTATGCATATATAGGATTATACATCCTATATATGTGGATAGAAGGGAAGAGTCAGAAAAATGTTAATGGGATTTCATTTGTATCCATAATTTGGGGAAATGTGGATTGTGTTTAGGGGTTTAGATTTGCTCACCAAATCCTAATTCGTTCGTCTTTCTGTGCACATACCTGCAGATACGTGAGTCCCCGTGGTTGAGTTCTAGCCAATGGAATATGAGTGGAAGTTATGCATATCACACCTAGACTTGGACCATAGATATCTGTTGCTGTGTGTGATTCTTCATGTTCCTCTAGGGGCCTTGGAAGGAATGTGCTGAAGATGCAGGACCTTTTATATCCTGCTGACCAGGAATCATTTTGGGCTGTCTGTGTAGGTTACCAAGCTTGGATTGTGTTTGAGCCAAAAATGGTGTTTAGCATATTTGTCTGCTTAGTTAATTGGACTTCATTGAAAATTGTTGTGTCCTTCTACTTACTGTGTATACCTGCAACAAGGGTGTTTGAGAACAGAAATAGAGGCTTAAAGACCACTGCAGATTTTGAGAATACCAGTTGGATATGAAGTGGTTGAAGAGGGAGAGATGCCCTAGGCTACCTAAGGGAGCTTGACAGGATTTTCAAAATGAAAAATAAAAATGCAGTTTTCCTGAAATTGTAGCAAGAAATGGGGTTTCCTATAAGGTGATCTTAAAGTGTTAATTAGATACTCAATTTCTTTTTTTCCTCCAGTCATTTTGACTGGCTGTACTGCATAACATCTTCTGCCAGTTCAGAGTGTCGATTTTTCAATAAATCTTTTCTGATACTGAGAGCACATGCTTTTGTATCTTAGAAAGGTTTACTTCAAGCTGAGGGAACAGATGGTTGTATGGAACCTGAGTTTTCTGGGAGATGTCCAAGTTGACATATTTTATTCCCTTTTTGCAGGGAGATAGGGCAGGGAGATGAAGCTTTAGCACCCCCAAAGGACTATGGGGCATAAACATGACATTTCACCCTTCTCTGAGAATCTCCTGGCTTTGGAAGAATTGTATCTTTAGCCCATAGTGGTAGCAGCTCACCTTATTTCACAACAGAGGGTCCTATGGCCCATGGTCCTATCTCTCTAACCTCCACAACCAGTGGTAGTGAACCAGTTCATGGTCGGCCTCTGCCACCTTGTGCATACAAGCTCCTTGACACTACAAGATTTAGGCCATTACACAGCTTCTCTGGCATCAGAGCCCACTGATGCTTTTTCCTGAATCCAGCAATAATCTACTTCATAGTCAGGAAGTGAGGACCGGTGGGCACAGAAAGCTGGCGAAAATGGCTACTTTTGAGGATGTACCAGCCCCATCACAGGCTCACCATTCTAGAGAATGGTTCAGGGGTTGCATTCCATGGTTGGCTGCTTTTTTTTTTTTTTGAGACTAGGTCTCGCTATTTTTGCCCATGGAACCGCAAGCTCATGTTGCCCAGGCGACCACATACTCAAGCAATCCCCAGCCTCAGCTTCCCAGGTAGCTGGGATTACAGGCACACGCCACCACGCCCAGTTATTTTTTGGGACTAGGTCTCGCTGTGTTGCCCCGAGCGGGACTCAAACTGTGATCCCTAGCCCTGGCCACTTCATCGGCTGAAACTTACAGGCACGAGCCACTGTGCCCGGCCCATGGTTGGCTGTTAACTCCTCAGAAATAGCGTGGGTGCTTCTCAAATTGCTTCCTTTTACAGCTTTAAGTCTGTGTCATGAGGGATGTGGCCATGACTGTTTCCTCCTTTCCTCAGCATACTGGTGAATTTACTGAGTGCTGGACCTTCAAACACAGAGCTTGTTTTTGTGACTGGAACAGCTTTGATAAGCTGAGTCATCCTGCACTGCCCTTCATACTTCTTCTCAGTCAGCTCTGCCAAAGGCTTGAGGGGATAGTCCATGTTAATTTGGGGATCCCTGAATTCAGAACCTCAGCTGGGTTAGCCCTGGAAGCTGCAGGACAGCTCTTTGTTAACCCAGAACCCTCCTGCAGTCTCACTTATAGGGATGGCCTTCTTGACAGGCCACAAGGATCCCTTGTGTTAAGAAACAAAACAAAAGTTGAAAATTTTACTAGAAAAAGAATTATGAAGAATATGAAATGGAATGAAGTGTTTGCAATCATGACCAGAGTTCCGGGGCCGGGGCAGGGAATGGGGCAGGGTGGGAACAGTGGGGGGGGGTCAACCCCAGAGATCACAGAGATGTGAAATTCATATATAAATAAAGTATTAAAAAAAAAAAAGACCAGAGTTCCACACCTGAGTATTTCTTCTGAAAGACTGACCAAATACTGGGTTGTGTATAGTGGAGAAGGTTGCTTAGTTTTCTTGGAAATCAAGAAATAGTGGTCATTCTTTGAAGAATGGTGGTGATTCTTTGAAGAACGGTGGGCCTGACTCAGAGATGAGAGATGCTGGGAGAACTCAGGAGTTATTTCCGTCAGGAAACCTTGAACTCCCCTTCCTTCCCCTACCAATCTAAGGTAGAAGTCCTTCTAATGCTCTCCCCTGCATCTCATTTCTGCTGTTTCAGTTATCTACGGCCATATAATGAAATCACCCCAAAATTTGGTGACTTAAAACAACATTAATAACTTTGTCACTGGTAAAAGGGTCTTAAAAATGCCGTTAGGTCAGAACCTCTCTCACCAGTTCTGGGTCTGACCAGCTGCTGCTACAAATGCACACAAAAGGGCCTTAGGTGAAGCAAAAAAGAAAAAAGTAAAGTAATTTATTCTAACTGACAAGGTGGCAGGAGAGGGAGAGGCTCAGTTACCATACTAAAGTGGGAGGTGGAGTTGTAGCTACAGGACTTAGCAGGGTGTGGCAGAAGCCTGTGGGCTGCTGAGGTCATGGGCTCCTCCTGCATTAGGGTGCGGCAGGCCTGCTGCCCAGAAGAACAGCTGCCTTCTGCAGCAGGTCCAAAGGGAAAGAGAGCTGGACCTGGTGGCCTGTGCCTGTAAGCTTCAGCCTATGAAGTGGCTGAGGCCAGGGATCGTGGTTCGAGTCCCGCTCGGGGCAACACAGTGAGACCTAGTCCCAAAAAATAGCTGGATATGGTGGCGCATGCCTGTAATCCCAGCTACCTGGGAAGCTGAGACTGGGGATTGCTTGAGTATGTGGTACCCTGGGCAACGTGAGTCTGTGGTTCCGTGGGCAAAAATAGCGAGACCTAGTCTCAAAACAAACAGACAAACAAACAAACAAACAAAAAACAAAGGAAAAGAGGGCGAACCCATGTGTCTTTCTTCCAATTAAAGCCTCCCTAAAAGATAGCTCAGCTCTGCCCCTTCCCAGCAGCCTCCTTGCTCAGGACATTGAGGGTGGAGTTCAGCCTATGACATGGTGCAGGCATCATTCCCTCTGGCTTGAGTAGTACTAGATTTTAGAGGGTAGAGTTTGGTCCCTCATCTTGGTGGGGAGATGTGAGGCATGGTTTGCTCCCAGCCTGGGAGACCAGATCAGTCACTGTAGGCTACTCAAACAAATGTTTGCCTTTTATTATGGTTCTGAGTAGGGTGTCTCATGAAGTTGCAATGAAGTAGGACTGGCAGTCATCTTGAAACCTTCTTCACTTGCATGTTCAGTGTTGGAGTTGATACTTACGGACTGTAACCACAAGGGCCTCAGCCAGAACACCTCTCCTTGAGGCCTGACCTGCCCCACAGCATGGTATGTGGTTTCTAGAATGAATGTCTGAGGAGTGGGTGAGTGCAAAATTGTTAGACCTCAGGGAAATAGGAGTAACCCAAGTTGTGAGTCCTCACCCACACACCTAAGAACTTAGGACAAGATGCAAAAATAGACATGCACAAAGAAATGAAGTTTTTTTTTTTTTTTTAAAACAAGGGAAATGAGAAAAAAAAAGTACAGAGTGAGAGAGCGTGCTAGAGAGGATTAATTGACCCACACTTCCTCAATAGGAACAACAACAGCACTGTCTGAGCTGAGACACCAGGGTGCAAACTGAAGCTGAAAAAGCAAGACAGTGAGAGCAGATATGTCTTTAGTTTTAAGTCAAGTATAGTCACTTCATTCCACTCCTAGTTCCCAGCAGACTTTCCTTTTGCTAAAAGTCAAGTTCATGGCATGCTGGGATTTGTAATCCTTGGTACTTGAAGTTTCTTTGACATGGAGATGGGAGTAGAGTTTGTTCAGAACATTGTTCCCTGGCTGGGATTTGCTACTTCCTGTTCCTCCAACAGGATGGATTTTTCTAACCTAGACTGGAAGTCACGCACAGTCATTTCCACAGTACTCTATTATTGGAGCAGCCACAAGCCATCAGCCACAGAGGGAGGGGACACATGAATGCCAAAGACTTTTGAGGTATGTTTAAGAACCACTGCACCTGCTATCCTAGAACTTTCATACATTTTCCTTGTCTTTTTCTCTTATTATAAAGAAAGCGCCTTTGGAGGCACTAGGGATTCTTATTTGTGTTTGGGTCCTAGCATATAGTAACATCCAGTAGAGAGATGTGAAAGACATGGAGAAGAATCAACAGCTTTCAGCAAAGATTAGGGGAATTAAAAATAACCATGATCTAGAAACTGGATAACCAAGGGAAAAGGTAGGGAAGGTTATTAACAGAATAGGGAAAGTCAGAGTTGAACTATGATTGGCCATTCAAGTCCAATTTCAAATCTCAGCTCTTCCCTGTAGGCCGACTGAGTTCTCTTTGACCAGATGCAGTATTTTGCACTTTTTTTTTTTTTTTAAGACTAGATCTGCCTATTTTTGCCGGTGGAACCGCAGGCTCACGTTGCCTGGGATACCACAGACTCAAGCAATTCCCAGCCTCAGCTTCCCAGGTAGCTGGGATTACAGGCACACGCCACCATGCCCAGGTATTTTTTTAGAACTAGGTCTCGCTACAGGCCCCAGGCGGGACTTGAACTGCGATCCCTAGCCCCGGCCACTTCATAGGCTGAAGCTTACAGGCAGAGCTACCGTGCCCGGCTCTTTTGCACTCTTATTTTGTGTTTTGACATGTTGCTTACCCTGCTCTACCTCATATGATAGATAATGCTGACACTATCATCTTTGTATCCTGCGTAGCAGCTAATAGAATGTTTTGTATTTTCTAAGCCACAACTACATTTACATTGAATTATACAGTTTTGCTGATGGGAATGTAAACTGGTCCAATCACTATGGAAAGCTGTGTGGAGGACCCTCAAATTAATGAAAATGGAACTACCATTAGACCCAGCAATTGCTCTCTTGGGAATCTACCCAAAAGAGACCTCAATGTGGGTACAAAGGGACACCTGTGCTCGGACGTTTACTGCAGCACTATTTATAATTGCAAGGACTTGGAAGCAACCCAAATGACCCCAAAACAGATGACTGAATAAAAAAATGTGGTATATATATACACTATGGAATATTATTCATCAATTAAAAATGACAAATTTGGTGATTTTATGATAACATGGATGTACTTAGAAGAAATCAAAAAGAAAAAGACAAAAACCAAATGGTTTCATTAATATATGGGATATAGGGAAAAAAATAAACAAAGCCATGAGGAAAAAGTCAAAACAAGCTAAGCACCAAACTGAAGCACACAACTTTGGGCAGGGGGAAAAGGGGGAATGGTGGGGAGGGTGGGGGAGTGAATCCCTGGGATTACAATGATGTGAAATTTATATATAAATAAATTAAAAAAAAAGAAAAAAAGAATTATGCAGTTTGGGTGAATAACAGAGCAACCCTTGAAGCTGACTTGGCTTTCTTACTATTTCAGCCCATTTGGACTGTGTAACAAATTAGCACAGATTGGACAGCTTATAAACAACAAAAATATCTCACAGTTCTGAATATTGGAAGTATAAGGGCAGGGAGCATGTTGGGAGCATAGGCTGAAGCTTACAGGCATGAGCCACCGTGCCCAGCATGGTCTTCCTATGTCAAATATACATCAGTAGACCTTCACTGCTTCATTGAACAATAGATTAAATGGTAATTTGGCAAGCTACAGATACATGTAGCTTAGATCAAGGATGGTTCTATAATCATCCAGCTTCCTTGTATGTTGTAGGCTTGGGAGCTTCCTGCTTACTTTGATGTTTCCTTACAAGATATGGTATTCTCTATGTGCTCCAGAACCTAGGGAGGGTTTAGCTTTGATTCCTGAATGCTACATCAACAAATTCCACTCTCTTTTTTGGGCTAAGGAGTAAATTGGAAAGTGTGACCTTGAATTCAAGTGACTTGTTTACAGGCTGAGAGTGGAAAATTCTCGATAATTTATAATATATAATTTATAATATAATAATTACTGGGTGGGTTTCAAGGTGACAGCTATTGCAGGGAGGCTTGCTGGCATAGCCTGTGCCCTAAAGTTACCCTAATTTATTGTTGAATCTAAAAATGTAAGAAAAGTTGGTGTCAGGATATCTGGCAGAGGTATTGGTCTTTAATTTATCCAGGTGCCAGGTTGCAGAAGCTTTAGTTGTAATTTCAGTTAAGAATCTATTGAGACACTTCTTCAAAGAGGAAATACAGATGGCCAACAGGCACATGGAAAATTGCTCAACATCATTAGCAATCAGGGAAATGCAAATCAAAACCACAGTGAGATACCATCTTACACCAGTGAGAATGGCCCATATCAAAAAGATGGGCAACAACAAGTGCTGGTGTGGATGTGGAGAGAAAGGAACACTCTAACACTACTGTTGGAAATGTAAGCTGGTCCAGCCATTCTGGAAAGCAGTGTGGAGGACCCTCAAACTAAAGAAAATGGAACTACCATTTGACCCAGCAATCACTCTTCTGGGAATCTACCCACAGGGACACCTGTGCTCGGATGTTTATTGCAGCACTATTTATAATTGCAAGGACATGGAAACAAGCCAAATGTCCAAACCCAGATGATTGGATGAAAAAGATGTGGTATATACACACAATGGAATAATACCCATCAATTAAAAATGACAAATTTGATGAATTTATGATAACATGAATGTACCTAGAAGAAATCATATTAGCAGGAGGAAAACAAGTCAGAAGGAAAAAGACAAACCAAATGATTTCACTAATATATGAGAGCCAGGAAAAACAAACAAAAGAACAGGAGGGAAAGTCAAAACAAGCTAACAACCAAACTAAAGTACACAACTCGGAGGAGGGTGGTGTGAGATGAGTGGGAGTGGTCAGGGAAAAGAGGTGGTGGGTGAACCCTGGGGAATGCAAAGATGTGAAATATATATATATATGTGTGTGTGTGTGTGTGTGTGTGTATACACATACATATATATGTGTATATATGCACATGATTCCTTCAGCAATGTACGTCCAGAAGATGACATCTGTCCCACCTTTGAGTCAGTAGCAGGATATTCAGATAAAATGAAGAGATAAAGATGGTGCCATCGATCCTCCACCAAAAGGCACAGCTTCAGCATTTTTCCTGCTTCAACCCTGAAGCAGCCTGAACCATCAGGGCTCACTCAAAACAGCAACAGCAATCACTTTAGATGTCTCATGATGAAAACAGCAGCACTCTAAGTTTCCTTCAGGTCTTCAGATAATTCCTAAGCTTTGCAGTTTCTAAGTTAAAGTAAGTTTTCAAGTACTGAGTTTCCAAGTCAGCTTACACAAGTCACAAGTTTCTCAACATGCTTCCTTGGTCTCCTCACCTGCTTGGGTCAGGTATGGAAGCCCACAGCGTGGCTTCCTTCCCAGCATAGCTGCCGTTCTTGGCAGCTGCAGCTGTGGTGCCTCCAGTCTCTTTGCTGCTCTGTCACTTTTTCTGCCTTCTTTGCAGCCGTGCTCCTTTCTAAGTCCCTTCTCTCTGTCGCTCTTGTGAGAAACCTTGGCTTCCCTTCACCAAGTCTCCTCCCACCATGGTGAAATGGCACAACCCTACAGCATTACAAAGGTGGAGCCATGAACCCCAATTTCACCATATACCCCTATCAACTCTTTGGCATAAGTATTGGGTGTTGGAAATAAAAATTTTCATTTTCTCCAGAGTTTCTGCTTTGGAACCTGAGGTTGACTTATCTTCTAAATTTTGTTCTTGTGTTATATGAACAACTCTTTGGATTTTTCTACTCTGAACAAAGGCAAAGTTTGCTTCCAAACATGTAGACAACCACATCCCAGGCTGATGATAAACTCAATGGGCAAGTCTAGCAAGTTAAAGAAACAAAACCTTGGGAAAGTTGGGGGCGGGTGTTTCTACTATTCCTGGTAGATATTTCCCCATGGGGAAAGCTTCGTGGTATAACTCTTCTGGCTCTGCTTTCCACTTAGCTCACGTGGTATCAGCCGTTGTTCTTAGTTGCAAGAAACAGAAACTAACTCTGGTCGATTTTACCACGAGAAGCATTGTTAGAAGGGCCCTGGATTGCTCACAGAAATACTAGAGCTGAAGAGCCAAGTGTAGCAGCCTCTCAGTGGGATCAATAGCTACCCCTGCTGGGCCTGAGACACGTAGCTTGCCAGACTTAACCCCGGGGGCTGAACACTGCTCTGGATCACCATCTTCTCTTTCAATCTTCTGTAGCCACATTCTCCCTGGAGGTTCCATGGCTTCTGCTTCTTGACATCACTTCTCTGGATTCAAAACTCGGGCAGATGCCTCTGAGGAATGGAGCATGAGTGTTTGGGCCAACTCCAGAGCTGCTGGAGAGCTGGGGACCACACTTCCCTGCAGCTGCATCTCCTGGGAAGTGACCTCTGTTCCCAAGACTCCCATGTTGAGGAACTTCCCCAAATGTGCCCAGATGTTCCAATACTGGGCAGCAACAGGAATGGTCATAGGTACCTGTGTACATAGGTAGCTCTGCTGTGCGACTGGCACTGAGATACATAGTGGAGAATACAAAGGTGAATCAGACTCAGAAGTTACCTTCAGAAACCCTAAGACTCATAACTGTGTTCCTTTTAACTTGTGCATTTATTTGCCACCATTGTTTGCAAAGCTCTTTTTCATAGTTTCATTAAGTCTGCCTGACAGTCATGTAAAATAAGCAGAATTGACATTATCTCTGTTTATACTTGAAGGAGCTTAGGTGAAGAGCACAAGGGGGTCACTGAATGACTGAATGACTAAGCTGGGACTTGCAGCTTCTTCTGACTCTACGTTGGGTATGGAACCATCCTATTGACACCCCTGGAATCACACTGCACCTTACAATTAGTGATATATCCTAGTTTAACTAACTGATTTCTTTTTTTTGTTTGTTTGTTTTTGAGACTAGGTCTCACTATTTTTGCCTGTAGAACCACAGGCTCACGTTGCCTGTGGTACCACAGACTCAAGCAATCCCCAGCCTCAGCTTCCCAGGTAGCTGGGATTACAGGCGCACACCACCACACCCAGCTATTTTTTTGGAACTAGGTCTCGCTACGGGCCCCAGGCAGGACTCGAACCGCGATCCCTAGTCCCCGCAGCTTCAAAGGCTGAAGCTTACAGTCACGAGCCACCATGCCCGGCAGATTTCTGAATTCCTAGGGTTATGTCAACTTCTTCAAATTAGGGGAGGCTCAAGGATAACTAGAGATCAGGGCTCTGGAGGACTTGTATAGACCCATGGTTCCTTGTCTGCAATTCAAAATTCCCAAAAGGCTCTGAAAAGAGTTTTATTTTCCAAGTTTGCCTCCAAAATTATTTGGCTGAAAAAGTTGACCTGAACTGATATGAAGTAATGTATAATTATAACTCTGAGAAATTTATAAATAGAATATATAGAGCAGTTATCATATTAGTTGTTCTACTTATGGTGAACATCAATGTTTAGCTGCAGAAATATTGTTTGAAAATGGAGTGTTAGCCAATCCCTTCTAGGGGAAGGTAAGGAGGGTGTAACTTATAAATGGGTCCATATATTAGTCCCATCTTTTTAGAATCTGTAAAATGAATTTTGAACACATCTGGCCACAGGGTTATAGATAAGAGATTCTGGGTTGTATCTAAACAGGGCTCGCCGGGCACGGTGGCTCGTGCCTGTAAGCTTCAGCCTATGAAGTGGCAGGGGCTAGGGATCGCGGTTCGAGTCCCGCTTGGGGCCCGTAGTGAGCCCTAGTTCCAAAAAAATAGCTGGGCATGGTGGCGTGCGCCTGTAATCCCAGCTACCTGGGAAGCTGAGGCTGGAGATTGCATGAGTCTGTGGTACCCCGGGCAACGAGAGCCTGCTGTTCCATGGGCAAAAATAGCGAGACCTAGTCTCAAAAAAAAACAAAAAACAAGAAACAAACAGGGCTTGATGAGTGGTGAAAATTGAGATGTTTGGAGAGGTGAAAGGGATTTTAGGATGAGAAAAAAGCTTCAGCCCACACTAACTTGGGTCCACCTCTAAGTTCCTACTTTACCTTGACATTTGCTCTCAACACAGCTGATCTGCCTTCCCTCCATGATTCATTCAGCTGGAGGGCTAAACTTTTTGGGTTTGGTTCCCTCCCCACAGCCTTAATCCCCCCCTTTTCCCACAAATCACCTGACTTCTCTGGAAAGTGAAACACACCCTTTGGCTGGAAAAGAGTGTTAGGCAATCAGTGAAATTCCTCATTCCTCCGTTCTCCCTGCCTGGTCCTGGATGGAGGAATCTCAGACCTAGAGAAGCAAGCAGTTCTTGTTTCAGAAGCAGGGGGAGCTCCAAGATAAGCCTGATTACCCTTTCCCTGTGTCCTGGTCTCCCAGCCCCCCTCTTTGTTTAGATTAGGGAATTTCAGACCAGTACCCTGGGGTAGTGAATCAGATGAGCAGAACCAAGGCGGGGAGGCCACCGGAGGTTCCTGCAGAGGGAGCGTCCAGGCCCCACACTGCTCTCCCTGGGAGGCACCAGGGTCGCTCAGCATGCCCACTGGCAGGACAGAGGGGACTGACCCACTTGTTTCCATCAGCTGCTGAAGGTAAAAATTTATAAACCAAGAGCAGAGCTTTGATGGAGGTAGAAAATGTCACACAGCCAGGGTCTGGGCAAAGATGGAGGGGGCTGCAAGAGCAGAGTGCAGAGAAGACTGACTACAGATGACCCATTTCTCTTAGGTTGGCCTGTCTGCTTCCACACACCACACAACCTCCCTCTGCTTTTAGGGTTAGAAACATCTGGCAAGATTTTCCAAAGAACTGCGGGAAGAGATCTTATCTTTTAAGTACTTGGGACCTAATTAATACAATATTGGGAATTTTGTATTAATGAATTTTGCATTAATGTAGGAAATTGAGGGCCTACCTTTCCTTTGATGACTTTTGCCATCCAGCTGCCCATTTTCTCCATTCCCACTCCATCCTGTCTCAGACCTCTTTCTCCAAAGTCACTGCATTTTCCTAGTGAAAGAAGCTCATTTTTCCATCACTTTCTTCAGGAGCATCAATGGAAATACATGCAGAATAGTAAAGGGGGTGGGTTTGAAGTGATAAGGGGAACCCATTGTTTAAAGAAGAGTGAGAAATGTCTTAGAGATAGTGTTATTATAAGGCAAGACTCCTGAAAATCTGAGTAGAAATGGGGATACAATTCTGTGAGGAAAGACCAGAGACTGATAGGGTGGGGTGAGGGTAAGGAAGGACAGGGGAAGGGAGAAAAAAAACAACAGCTGGGAGAGGGTCCAGAGAAGTGATGGAAGAGAGAGTTTCACTCTAATCTACAAAGTTAATTGTGGTAGGACCAGGGTGGGTGGGAGAGGAGAGGAGTCAGGGGCCATGATTCATCACATGGCTCTGTTTAACCTGTGTTATTCTTATGAAGGTGATGCTGAGCCCCAGGTGACCCCTGCCCAGAAAAACAGGTGTCTATGTTTGTTAGACAAATTTAGCTCCAAAGTCCAGAGGTGCGGAGAGCCAGGACCAAGAGACACACTGAACACCAGGGATGGGCAGAATGCCAGAGATGTGGTGAGTGAACCAAATCTGCAGAGGTGCACATGAATGCCAGTTTTCTGGTTGTCTCAAGAAAATGGCTTGTGTATGAAGATTGGTTTTTTGCTTGTTCCCACTTAAGAGTCACTCCCATGCCCTATTGACTATCCTTCCCCATGCCCCTCCCTTCTCCCAGTGACAAATGTCAGAACTCTGCCCTTGCCTGCTGGTGTCTAGGCACCCACCTCCTCACATGCCCTTTTTTCCAGGTGTGTTATTCTGTTTTCCCTATTGGCACGGGTTTATGCTGCTCCTACGATGTATGGGGAGATCCTGTCTCCCAACTACCCTCAGACATACCCCAATGAGATAAAGAAAACTTGGGACATAGAAGTGCCTGAAGGGTACGGGATCCATCTTTACTTCACCCACCTGGACATAGAGCTGTCTGAGAACTGCGAGTATGATTCAGTGCAGGTACCTTATAACAAGCCCATGGAGAAGAGCAGGACAACCAGGGCTGGGGTGGAGGGATGAGAAGGATGTAGGCATGAGAGCCATGGGCACAGAGTATACTGGAACCAATGGTCCTGAGATGATAGTTCATCTATTTTCTTTGTCTCTTTTCTTTAACCTCAATACCAAACTAGGTATGAAGTGTGTGGTTTCTTTTTGACTCTTCCCTTAGATAATGTCAGAAGGCCTTGAAGAAGGGAATCTCTGTGGACAGAGGACCAGAAAGAATCCTAACTCTCCAATTGTGGAAGAATTCCAAATCCTGTCCAACAAAATCCAGGTGATCTTTAAGTCGGACTTCTCCAATGAAGAGCGTTTCACTGGGTTTGCAGCATACTACGTTGCAATAGGTAAGGCTCTCCTTCTCCTATGTGCTGAGTGACCTGGGTAAAAGACTGGGTGTAAGATGAATGCTGAGCAATGCAGTGTCCAAGGCCTTGGCTTGGGTGCCTCCATGAATGCCTTTGGGATTTTCAAATGCATGATTTCATATTATAATATCATAATGATAATGACTACATATTAAATGATAAAGAATAATGTATTGACAACTGTTATGTACTGGGCACTGCATTAGGAATTTTACCTATGTTCATATAGTCTTTGCCCCAACTTTTCAAGATAGGTATTAATATTTCCATATAAAGAATAAAGAAAGTAAGGACTAGAAAAGTTCAATAACTTGCCAAGATTCACACAAAGATTGTATGGTATTCAAATCCATTCAATAGATGGCAAGCAAACCTTCATCATATTCTGTTTCTACAGCTTATCTCCAGGTGAAAATGAAGCTAGAACATCCCATAAAGTCAAATTATTGCTTAGATGTGACAGAAGTACCAACATTGCTCAATAAACACACTAATTGTTCCTCCCTGTAGAAGACATGTTATGTTTACCTTGCTGAATGTTGTGTCTTGAGCTGAATGCTCTATACATGAGAGAGGTCGGGGTCTTTGGCATTGAGGGTTCTCTTGTTCCTGTGCAGTGATAAGATACAACCCTGGAATTATATTTCAGGAGCATAGTATAGAATAACACCATCCTGAAATGCAATTCATTGAAGGTCTTTAAGTATTAGGTCTTTTCTATGACTTGTTACACTTGTAATTTAGGGTTTAACCTCATTATTCTTTTAGGTCTTTGTCCTTGACCTCCTTGACTATCTATTTTTCATAGATATAAATGAGTGCACAGACTTCACAGATGTCCCTTGTAGCCACTTCTGCAACAACTTCATTGGGGGTTTTTTCTGCTCCTGCCCCCCAGAATACTTTCTCCATGATGATATGAGGAATTGTGGAGGTGAGCTTGGCATCAATGGGCTGCATATTCCCTGGGAGTTTGAATGGCTTGAGACTTCAGTTAAGGTGTCATCTACCCTTCCAGTTGATTAGCCTCAGCCTTGGTTATTTGGCATCTAAGTTACCCATAAACTGTGGGGAACCATAACCAGAGTGGAAGCAGATAAGGCTACAGCATTAAGTTATTAATTGGAGAAGAAAGTCTACCCAGGGTGCTTCATAACCACAAAAGGCTCTTTCATAAACAGTGCAATGGATATTCAACAGGCATGGGCTCTCTCTACTGATACATGGAGCATGTGGATAAACCTCACTTGTGGCTCCTGCCAGGGAGTGTCTCATCATGGGAAGAGTCATAGGATAGGGCAGGAACTCCTTTGGTTGGTTGATCTTATATTTAGTCCTTTCCCCCCCCTTTTTCTCCCTTAGTCAATTGCAGTGGGGATGTATTCACTGAAATAACTGGGGAGCTCTCAAGTCCCAATTACCCGAATACATACCCAGAGAACTCAAGATGTGAATATCAGATCCTGTTGGAAGAGGGGTACCAAGTGGTATTGACGCTACGGAAAGAAGACTTTGATGTGGAACCAGCTGATGCAGAGGGCCACTGCCATGACAGTTTAGTTGTGCGTGATAGATGATAAATTTCCCTTCCAACTCGCATAGAAAGATTTTTCCTTGAAGACAAATTATCTTTATGCTCATTTTCTTTGTTCCACCTTATTTTATATTAATTTCAATGCTTTCCGTACTTTACCCCTCCTCCACTTCACCTCATATTTTCATTTTTTCTCTTCTGGTTTTGTCATTTTGTTTCTTTTTCAGTTTGTTGCTGGAAACCAGCAATTTGGTCCCTACTGTGGTGATGGATTCCCTGGACCACTAAAAATTGAAACCAGCAGTAATACTGTCAATATTGTCTTCCAAACTGACAAAACAGGACAAAAAAAGGGCTGGAAACTTCGTTATTATGGAGATCGTGAGTAACCTAGTAGTTGCTCTTTGGTGTGTGGGTGATGGTGGGGAAGTATCAAAGTCGCTGGACAATATAAAATCAAAGAGGTAGACTGTAGTATGTATATGGCATACTGAGTATCCCACTTACTTGGCAAGATCTGAACCTGTCAGTGCTTCCTAGAAATGCCTCTAAGTCTCCAAAAAATTCTTTAACTGGACCTGAAAGTGCAGATAACTTGAGAGTGGTTTGTTAGTAATCCCATTCTATTTTAAATATCCTCATATTGGACGACTGAATGATTTTTAGAAAGTGTGGGAATGATGTAAATAAGATAAAAGTTTTCCAGTTATTTGGTAAAAAAAATTCTCTATCTTTTCCAAGCAATCCCTTGTCCTAAGAAAGTCCACGCCAATTCTGTTCAGGAGCCAGAAAAAGAAAAGTATGTGTTCAAAGATGTGCTAAAGATAACCTGTCTGGATGGGTTCGAAGTGGTGCAGGTAAAACACTATTAAGGTATCTCCCAAGTCCTTAGGTCAGGAAGAACTTACTGGAGTTGTTCTGTCACTTGCCATTTTTCTTGTGTGAGCAAGACAAAAATGCCATTTCCATAAACAGAACAGCTTAGGGTCTTTAGTCCTTTCTTATGAGTCACAAGTTCCTCGACCAGTTTGGAGTTCTTTTTCTGCTTTCAGTCTTCTTGGGGAAGGGGAGCTGATACACTGGGGCAAAATTATCTTTTCACCCCAGCTTCAGGGTGATTTAGATCATTCTGTTAAGATGTCCTCAAGCTAGCCGGGCACGGTGGCGCATGCCTGTAAGCTTCAGCCTATGAAGCGGTTGGGCCTAGGGATTGCGGTTCAAGTCTCGCTCGGGGCAACACAGCAAGACCTAGTCCCCAAAAATATCTGGGTGTGGTGGTGCGCGCCTGTAATCCCAGCTACCTGGGAAGCTGAGGCTGGGGATGGCTTGAGTCTGTGGTACCCCGGGCAACGTGAGCCTGCGGTTCCATGGGCAAAAATAGCGAGACCTAGTCTCAAAAAAAAGAAAAAAAAAAAAAAAAGATGTCCCCAAGCTTCTTGTGGTGAGGGCTCATTGATCTAGGGCTGGAGATCAATTCTATTTTTAACTTGAATTTCCTGTATCTCTCTTTATGAATTAATGGTGATGTCTATTATTCCCCAGGGAAGTGTTGGCATAACATCTTTCTATTCTACTTGCCAAAGCAATGGAAAGTGGAGTAATTCCAATCTGAAATGTCAACGTATGTATCTTTTTAAAATGGGATTCCTATTTTTCCTTGCAAAGGGAATTGAAACATCAGCACATTTAGGATTTAAATGTATGGTTTTCTCTTAAGCTGGTGAGAAAGTGAGTTTGGGTTTTGAAGAAAATCAGTCATGAAGTCCCAAGATTGATCTGGTCCCAGGCCAGCCAGAGTAGTAGTTTTCTTCCAAAGAAAGAGACTGTGAGATTTGTAGTGCTTATAGTTCCCTGGTGTCTTCAGGGGCTTACACTAACCACTGTGAACCAGCTTGTGAACCAACTTTCAAAGGTCTCTCTGAATTGGCAGAACTCAGTGGGTGGGTGAGTTGAGTAATGCCATTTGAAGAGCAGGCCACAGAGAGATTAGTGTGGGGATATTCGCCTTGGGGGCACTGATAGGTGTAGGGATGGGGAAGGAGTGAGGAACATGACTGGGAGGGTGGAACTGGCACTGGAATTCTTTCTGGGAGGAAGTGCCTATCTTGATCATCTTTCTCTCATCTTCCTCATGCAGCTGTGGACTGTGGCTTACCTGACTCCATTGAAAATGGTCATGTTGAAGATCCAGAACATACCTTTTATGGTGCTGTCATACACTATACTTGCTCGGAGCCCTATTACTACATGGAAAATGAAGGAGGTGGTAGGTATCTCTGTCAGAGAAAAGCAAGATGAATGGGAGAGAGTGTTGGGGAAGGAGAAGCATTATTTTTCTGGGTTGGAGAGATTTTGGAGAGAAATGAAGGAGATGGGATAAAATGTGTACATCTTCTTGGCATAGTCTAGAGAAACAATTTTCATATGAGACAGGGTAAGTTCTGTGGGCTCATCCAGAGGGTATCACTAAAGTCACTTAACTTTGCAACTGTGGAAGGAATTTCCTCTGCAATATTCATTTTATGTGGTCATCCAGCTTTTGCTCAATTAGTTAATGTAACTTGCAATGATAATGCTTCCTGCTCTAAGTCACCACATTATGATGACAGGCTTTCTTGAAGGAGAGGCCTTACTGGTGCTAGTACAGGACTAGATGAGACAATGTGTCCTATTGAATTTATTTCATTTTCTTACTTAAATTGCTTTTCCAATCTCTACCTTAACCCTCTTCTGCTTTGGAAATGTTCCCTTCCCCTCCCTTGACACCAGAGAGGCCAGAGGGATTGTTTAGAGGATGCTATCAAGATCCTAGTTGATTTTATCTCATCGCCTCCCCAAGTCTGAAAGAAAGGGGGGATGCAAGAGGGACCACGTGGTGGTGACTGTCACACGTCCTTGTGTCCTTCCAGGAGAGTATCGCTGCTCTAAAAATGGGAGCTGGGTGCACGAGCTGCTGGGCGCAGAGCTGCCGCGGTGTGTGCCAGGTAATCAGTCTCAGGCCTGGGGGGTACTGCAGCCAAGGGACAGGTGAGTGAGCTCACCTTCTAATCATGGCTGCTGTCTTCTTGGGACAACAATCTGGGCCTTCCAGAGTCTCATTCTATGAGCTAGAGACTAGAGACCATGCCTGGTCATTGGATCTGCCAGGGCCTTTGGGAAAATCCTCAGCCACAGAGTCAAGCCGGGAAATGGGGACGTCAGACAGGAAATGGAGAGGCAACTACTCAGGTTTGCTAATGGAGATGGCCTAAGAGATTGTGGAGCTATTGAAAAAGGGCCCAGAAGTTGAAAAGGAAAAATTGACATTCAGAAAGCAAGACTAGTGAATAGTTTAGTTATTACACCGAAAGTCTATATAGTGAGAAGATAAAGGAATTAAAGAATAATTAATGAAGACCTGCAGGCAGATCACGTTGAGTAGAAGTAGCTCTCAGGTAAAGCCATAATAGTAGTAATAATCCTGGTTAGTAACAACATTATTGAGAGCTAGGGACTGAGCAATTAATTTAATTTATTATCTCATCCAAGTCCTTGCAACAATGCTATGAAGTAGGAATTATTAGCTCCATTTTATAGATGAGTGATTTAAGCACAAGCTTACAAATCAGTAAAAGACTTTGAAGCCAGGTCTTTGAAGCCAGGTCTGGACTTTGAAGCCAGGTCTGTCTGAGACCACAGCCTGCTGCACTCTGCCCAAATGCAGAGTCCATTTTGGGATTTAGGTAGGTAACAGAGGTAGAATTCAGTTTTGGTTATACTGCATCACAGCAAAGCAATCAACCCTGGAATCAATCCATATGGTTGAACTAAAATGTCAAAGTTTATGTCACAGCCTCCCTGGCTGTGCTTCCTCAACTCATTCGAGGATTTCTAGAGGGAGCTCAGCTGCAATCAGGATATCAATGAAGAAGGTAAAATGCTTCCTCCTCCACCACCTCAAGGAGAAAACAGTTTCCTAACACTGGTTCCAGTGAGGCTTCTGGCTCCATGTGCTTAAACCTGGGCTCAAGGTCCCTCTGGAGGGGCTGTGAGTGAAGATGTCAGAATGTGAGGCCCTAGTTCCTTTGGACTCAGCAGTCACTCACACACCACCTCAGTGTAACCGGCCTCTCCCCTGAGCCAGCTTGTGCCATGTTGGGTCAGGATGAGTCAGGTACTGAGATGGTTGACCAAATAAAGCATGACTATTTTGTACTAGACAACTCAGAAGCCCAGAAGCTCTTGAGTGTTTAGAGGATTTGCAGGCCAATAATCTATTCTTGTTCCCTCCCACTTTGTTCTTTCCTCTTAGTCTGTGGCATCCCCACTAAGCCCTTTGTTGGAAAACAGAGGATATTTGGAGGGTCCCCAGCAGAGATTGAAAATTTCCCCTGGCAAGTCTACTTTCATGCCACCAGCGGCAAGGGTGCTGGGGCTCTCATTGATGAGTACTGGGTGCTGACAGCTGCCCATGTGGTGGAGGGAAACCGTGACCCATTAATGTATGTTGGGTCCACCTTATTGGTCACCAGCAGTCTGAAAAAAGCCCAAATGCTCACGGCTGACCGTGTGATTATTCATCCGGACTGGGAATTTGTGGATCCTGAGAAACGGAAGAATTTTGATAATGACATAGCACTGATACGACTGAAAGACCGAGTGAAAATGGGACCCAAGGTCTCCCCCATCTGTCTGCCAGGCACCTCCTCAGACTATGACCCTTCAGAAGGAGAGATTGGACAGATCTCAGGCTGGGGCAAAACAGAGAAGAGGGATTTTGTTTATAAACTCATGGGGGCAAAGTTGCCCATAGCTCCCTTATCAAAGTGTCAAGAGGTGAAGATGGAAGAACCTCAGATGGATACAAAGAGCTTCGTTTTCACTGATAACATGATCTGTGCAGGAGGAGAGCATGGTGTTGATAGTTGTAAAGGGGACAGCGGTGGGGCCTTTGCTCTACAGGATCCCCAAACAGAGAACCCCAAATTCTATGTAGCTGGTCTAGTGTCCTGGGGCCCCAGGTGTGGAACTTATGGGCTCTACACACGTGTGAAGAACTACATTGGCTGGATCAAGAAGACGATGCAGGAAAACAGTACCCCCAGTGAGGACTAATCCAGACAGCTACCACCAGCCTCTCCAAAGGCTATGGCCAATCTATTGCTTTTCATTCCTCACAATATTTCCATTTTTTTTCACCAGGACTAAGAGAGGACATGGGAATATGATTTCAGTAGAACTTGGTTGTTGGGCTACTGGATCTAGTGTTAGATGGTGACAGCATGTTGATGATTCAGTGTGGTCTGAATCTGTGAGGTTCCTCTCCTGAAGACCTACTATAGAGAACAACACAAGGGAAGAACCCTCTTGTTTTGCACTGTTTCTTTGGGGGTCTCCTTTCTTGATGTTTGCCTGGTGTTACAGTCTTGACTATGAAGTTTATTATTAGACATAGCCTTGACTTTTTGTTCCCTCTTTATCTGTTTAAAGTTCCATTTACTTTATCATTCTCATTGTGTCTACCACTTACTTATAATAAAACATGTTTATGAACCATTCTGGCTGTCTTATTCCACATCAGGACCTTGACATCACAGAAAGGGCATGTGTTGAGAGGACTCTGGTGTCTCAGAAAATCAGGCATCTAGCAGCTAACATTTACTTGTCATGAGAGCAGGTGATTCAACTCTCCTCTTCCACTTGATATGCTGACTACTGTGGGTTTGCATCAGCATCGATATGAAGCACCATATTCTGCTTTTGCTATTCAAACATACCTGAACCTCATTGAGAAGTCCACATACTACAGTGAAAAATGATTTTTTTTGTTTGTTTGTTTTTGAGACTAGGTCTCGCTATTTTTGCCCATGACACCGCAGGCTCTCGTTGCCCAGGGTACCACAGACTCAAGCAATCCCCAGCCTCAGCTTCCCAGGTAGCTGGGATTACAGGTGCGCACCACCAAGCCCAGCTATTTTTTGGGAACTAGGTCTCGCTACGGGCCCCAGGCGGGACTTGAACCGCGATCCCTGGCCCCGACCACTCTATAGGTTGAAACTTACAGGCACGAGCCACCATGCCCGGCTGAGAAATGACTGTTTTAAGATGTTTAAGTGTACGTGTTTGAGACATGAATTGTTTCACCTTGTCACCCAAAAATTAATTTTTAGGTATAATAAATAATTGTACATATTCATTCATATAATTCAATATTATAATTTAATAAAAACAAAAGAAATCTAGCAGACTCTCATCTGCTTTCTTAGTGGTTTTGGTCAATTTATTAGACAACAGTGTCTTCCCTGCATTGAACTCTGTGCCAAGATGTTGTAACTGAAATTTTCAGAGAGGATAGACTCAGCACTTCTCCCTTCAGATTTTTCCCACCAAGGAACAGAAATTAAAAACAAACAAAAACCAAACCAATGCTCAACCTGCTTCTTCCAAAATGACTGTTGATGACAAGTGACACGCATTGAAGACTGAGGACAGGAGAACCTCTTGGGGTATCAGTACCCTAACCAGGAGTTTTAAAGAAGGGGCAGAACTCAGCGGACACTTGTCTGTTTGATGCAACTTGTGGCTTTCAGGGGAACAGTTTTTACTAAAAGATTAAAGGTTTATTTGGGGTCCATTAAAAAGGTCCTTACTCTTTCATAGACCTAAAAGAAAAGAAAATTCAATAGATGACCTTGACTGGTGAGTAAACATGTGATGAGGTTGCCATACCTGGAGTGGAAAGGTCTGAAGAGTTGGGGATTACTGCAGAAAGCCTCTGGGAGGATGGTGTCAAGTCAGCCAAGCAACACAAGTCACTTATGTCACTCCTTGACTGGAACTGTTTCTCCCAAGTGCCTGTCACTACATGTGCCAGGAAATTGATGATGTACCCTGGACTACAGTGATTTGGATGTACAGTGATTTGGATGTTTGAGACTAGGTCTTGCTATGTTGCCCAGGGTAGTCTTGAACCCCTGGATTTACGGGATTCCTAGACTTGGCCCCCCCACCTCAAGACTGGGGTTAAAGGCATGCGCCACCACGTCTGGCCCTACGGTGATTAGGGTGTGAGGAGGGGGATTTATCTGGAGAAGAAAAAAAAATTGGAAAAAACATTGAGAAACAGGATTGGTATGTTGACAATTTCTTTTTTTTTTTTTTTTATTGGGGTAATGGAAAACTAACCTGGAACCCCACAAGTAGGAGAGAAGCACGCTGCTGCTACAGAGAATCTTCAGCTTATTTGGGTTCTGCTTTTGCTGGTGGGCTGAGGTCTTGGTAAAGCCTGCTGCCTTGTACAATAGGAGGGATATGGTTTTTAATGGCTAGCTACAACAAGATCATTTCCTTGGGTGAATGGCAGGGAGGGGTGTAGGTGAATCACCATCAGATTTCAGAACTGGGACAGGCTCAAAGCCTCGAAGGCAAGAGAATCATTCACTGTAATGAGAGGGTGTTGGTCAAACTGCCTTGCAAGTCACATAGGAACAACATGTACTGGCTTCACTTGCAACTCAAAAAAAAAAAAAGAAAAAAGAAAAAAGAAACACAATAAAACAACAACCTGTTTAAGATGAAATCTCACCATTTGCAGAATGGGTGCACCTAGAGGATGTTATGTTTAGTGAAATGACAGAGGAAAAATGAAAGCACCATATGATTTCATTCATATGTTGTATGTAGAGAAACCAAACAAATATAAAGAAATAAAAATAAACTTTTGGGTTACCAGGAGTGAAGGGAAAAGAGGGGTGAACAAACAGGTAAAGGAGACAACAGTATCATGAAGGATAAGGCTTTTAGTGGTGAACTTAATGTCTGTATATGAATGTTGATTTTAATGATTCACACATGAAATTTAAAGTGTTATAATTCAATACTTCAATAAATGGTTCCACTAAATAATAAATGCATGAACATCTGTGTTACAAGCAGGAGAACTGTCACTTTTCTTTGGTCACAAGAAAATGCATTGGTCGGTCAGTCAGGGAGGAAACATGGTGTCCAGGGGCCAGGAGAACTTGCTTGATGGGACAGAACCTTCTGGAAACTGGACTAGTCCAGAGGGCATTAGAGAGATTTTGGGACTTTCTGAAGTTGCTTTCACTGTAAGTCCAAGAGTCAGAAACATAGCCTGTGGAAATGTAACTTCATGTTCCCTGCATATCTATTATTTAAATTAAAAAAGTTTTTCAGCTTTATTGGGGTATGATTAGAAATAAGAATTTTAAATATGTAACGTGTACTATGAGATAATTTGTATAGGTATCCTGTGAAGGAATTTCTCCCACTGAGTTGATTAACACATCTGTCACTTCAAGTATTTCCTCTTCTTTTAAAAGCAAATTTCTCTTAAAAATTTATTAACATGTAATAAAAATGAATTATTTAACTTTTTCACAACCCTTATAAAGTTTTTATTTTAAAGATGAAATTTACTTCAAGAGTTATCACACAAACCAATCAGATGTGAATAAACTTGTATTATGAACTTCATAAACATATTTGAATATCTACTTTCTTGGGCTTGATACCTGTAGTCTGGATTTCCTGGTCTTGATTCCTCTTCTCTAATAAGAGCAGAGTTTTGAGCAGAAAGGAAACAGTGTCATTTATTTGTTAACAAATGAGGTCAGCAGACTAGAACCTGAAAGACTAGCATCTAGTTCACCAGCAGAGAGCAAGGGTATTAAACTAGAGTCACAGGGGATTGATAACCCAGAGTGGGTTAGGGCCAGTCCTCCCACACAAGCACGGGGATGTGGGTGTGTCAGCAATTTTGATAGTGTTTTTCCAAGATTTCATCCTTGGCTTTGTTTTGAAGTTCCTTTGCAAGCATAACCCTCTGTCCTCAGAATGCAAAGAAAAAGCAAGATGTTGAACATATAAGTCAAGGTTTGTTAAACTTAGAAGGGGAAGGGAGTGATCTCTCAAGGCGGAGAGGGCCATGTATCCCATTGCAGCATCAAGATGACCACTCCTGCCCGGCACGGTGGCTCATGCCTGTAAGCTTCAGCCTATGAAGCGGCCGGGGCTAGGGATCACGGTTCGAGTCTCGCCTGGGGCCCGTAGAGAGACCTAGTTCCAAAAAATAGCTGGGTGTGGTGGCACGTGCCTGTAATCCCAGCTACCTGGGAAGCTGAGACTGGGGATTGCTTGAGTCTGTGGTACCCCAGGCAACGTGAGCCTGCGGTTCCACGGACAAAAATAGACAGACCTAATCTCAAAAAAAAAAAAAAAAAAAAAAAGATGACCACTCCTTGACTACGACTATATTTTCTTCTCTAGTCAAATGAATTATTTTCAAGATTAGTAGTTGTTAGTAAATCTCGATTTTTTTAATTACTCTGCTAAAGTAGAAATAAGACACCCTAAAATTATTTTTCAATTTCATATGAAGTATATTAGGCCGGGCACGGTGGCTCGTGCCTGTAAGCTTCAGCCTATGAAGCGGCTGGGGCTAGGGATCGCAGTTCGAGTCCCGCCTGGGGCCCGTAGCGAGACCTAGTTCCAAAAAATAGCTGGGTGTGGTGGCACGTGCCTGTAATCCCAGCTACCTGGGAAGCTGAGGCTGGGGATGGCTTGAGTCTGTGGTTCCCAGGGCAAATGAGAGCCTGCGGTTCCACGGGCAAAAGTAGCGGAGACCTAGTCTCAAACAAACAAAAAAAATGAAGTATATTATAGTGAAAACTGGTATTGCGTATTCTTATGTTTGGTCTTAGCCTTAGTCAAAATCTGGATGTAATCATTAGTCCCAACTGAAGTGGTATTTCATGATTTAAATTTTTTGAAATAAATGATATTTACATAAGCATAGTTTTAATCACTAAGTTCCTTTCTCATACTGAAATATGTACTTTCCTTTGTCCTTGGGCATCTTGAATTATCTGATGTGAGTGGCCCCCTGAACTGCGCTTATTTTGTTTTTCCTTCCTGGTTTTCTGGAAACTAGGGCCTGATGGAGACTGTCAACAGCAGGTTCTTCCTCCTCTTCATCGTCATTGTCTTCATCTTCTACTTCTTCAATGGTTTCTTCTATCAGGATTTTTTTTTTTAAAATTTTTCTTTCTTCTTTGGAGGTTCATGTTCTCCAAGCGTATTTTTAGGACAGGTGTGACTTGCATCCATTTCCCCTGCATTCAAAACACTTAGATTTATCAAAGTACTTTTACCTTTGGAGGAAGTCAGTGGTTCTTTCATTGTCTACAGCAATACTTGCTTTTACACCCTGCCAAATCCATGTTGTTCACTGTCCTCTTAGCAGTTTGTGCAGTTTTTTTGAAAAAAACAAAACAAAACAAAACAAAAAAACAACAAAACAAAACAAAACAAACAACAACAACAAAAAACCAAAAAACAAAACCCACAAAAAACAACTCCTTTACTCTTTCTGGTGTATCTGGCTTTCGTTACAGGAACCTACACAGCCTGGCCATACTGGAAAAGTACCTTCAGCTGGTGTGTGCCTGGGATGCCAGAAGGTGGTTCGGTTCAGCTCAGCTCAATTTGTGCAGGCCCAACCCCTATTCCTGACTCCAGGCCATCTCCATTGCACTTCAGGTCTTGGGGGGTGGTGGTGGTTTTAGACAACCCAGGTACTGGAAGTCAGGAAGATGAGAGCAGACAGTGAACTCTGCTGAGGTAGCATTTGACGAGTATTTGGAACTCAGAATCTTACTTTTGCCAGGAAATTTAGAAATAATGTAGTTCCCCTTTCTTGTTTAGGTTTCGTTTTACTGCCTCCATCTCCTCCCTTCCCTAGAATCCTGGAAGTGCTTCTTTTTGAAAACATTTCCAACCATTAAGAGAATCAACATTTGCCGTCAAATGATTGCACACTGCTTGTATATACATACTTTTGTGTGAAAGATGAGAAAAAGTTCTGTCATTTCTGTTTTGAGCCCCTGATCCTGAAATCAAAGGTGTTCTTACAAGCCAAGTGTTTTTATAAGTTTGGCACGAAAACTTAGATGTAAAACCTGACCTGAACTGATGGGGAGCTGTTTTGAATCTTGTTATTTTTTTTGAGATCTAGGTCTCACTATGTTACCTGAGATAGTCTCAACCCCACAGACTCAATTGATGCCCAGCCTCAGCTTCCCAGGTAGCTGGGATTACAAGTGTCTGCCACTGTGTCTGGCTGATTTTTTGAAACCAGGTCTTGCTATGTTGCCTGGGATAGTCTCAAACCTGCAAACTCAAGTGATCCCTGGCCTCTTGCCTTGGATTACAGGCACGCGCCATGACGCCCAGCTGTTTTGAGTCTTCACTTTCTGTGAATAGTTGAGAGTGTTTTTCTAAAGAATTATTCATCTGTTTTATTACAGAGCACTACTTCAGACTTTGCTGGGGACATTGCATATTAGATAGTGCATTACATTTCCAAAATCTATAAAATCTTGACTTTTGAAAGGTACTTGATCATCAAAGATTTCAAATGAGGGATTCTGGACATGCACTTGGATTTAGCAACTTGTTTTTACTTGGGAAGATTTTAAGTTTGAATTGATCTTCTTGAGTTCAGGCCTGTCTGTGTTGGTTTATGTAAAGTTGTTCAAACAAGTCCAGGAGAGTTAGTTGTGCAATAACATCATGATAACATTCTATTATAAATACTTGCGACACTGATTTCAAGTGTTGTGTCCTTCTCTGACCTTTAAATGTACCTTAGGGGACACAAGTTATTATTGTTACATATCATTTTTCAGATGCAGTATTGTCTCATGAAATGATTGGTTCTCAGAGGTATTCCCACAAGTGTATTTGAGGAGCAACTTTGGAAATGAGTAGAGCAGTGACTGTCCTGAGCCTGGAGAGAGTCCATAAAGGAATCTGGATGTCCTAAAGGGAAGGCATGGTTCAGGCAGGGGGTAATAGTTGCTGAGATTACCAGGAAGCTAAAGAAACAGGAAGAAACACTTGAAGAATGAAAAGAAATGGCAGTATTCTGGAGCAGTGTGAGGAGACAAATGAAAGGCCCTAGAAGAAACAAAAGAAATAAAACCAAAGACCCAGGAGAGTCCTTGGGAGAATGAACTGGGCCATCAATCTCTTTCATCAGACCCAAGAATGAAAAACCTTTTTCCAAGGAGTTAGTAGTCTTCCTGAAGAGACACTTGGCTGTGGGATGTCTTCCCAAGAGGAAAGCTTTCCCCAAAGAAGCAGCAGCATGTGATCACAGAGAGGCAGGAAACTGGTATCTCTCAGAAAAGGAGGAAATCCTCTTACACAGAGGAGCCATTCAGCTGTGGACATGAAGGAGCTGGGGTACCAAAAAAGGAGAATGTTCCTAAAGCTCACTCAGCAAGATTAGAATGGACATTTCCCTGGTGGGGTATACCCCGGGAGACATTTTCCAAACCATCTCCTATAACCCAATAAAAACAAAACTTCACAAGAAAAAAGAATAGTTTTTTTCTTTGCTGCTAGCATCTTTTAATTATATTATTTTTAATTAAGAAAAGTGTTAATGATTTAACACGGAAACACAGATTTCATTCCACTCCTCTCCTGAGGAATATTTAGAACTGTGAAGGAAAAGTTGCTATATTTACTTCTATGTACAAGGGAAAAACAGGATTCTTTTCATATTCTACAATCAAAACAAAATACAGAAGTAAACTCTTACCCATGATGCTAATGGTAAATGTGTGGATACATTTAATTGTTTTCCCTAAGTAAATATTTAAATATGACTAACTGGTTTGGAGCCAATTCCAACATGTGTAAGCAGGTTTTCCCCACCCCACCAAAAGCTGCCCCTAAGCCACCAGGGTGTCTTATCGTGCCACTCAATTTTGCCACTGTCTACCTGGAGACAGCATTGGATTCCATAGGTCAAGGCTTCAGTCTCCCAAGGCTCCCTTACTTCACATGGCAATCCCAAGTCCAAGTGGTTTCCTGCCTCTAAGTCAGAGGTTCCCACAACCCCCTCCTTTGGCTCTATTAATTTCCTAGGGTGATTCACAGGACTCAGAAAACTGTTTTACTTACTAACTTATTGATTTATTACAAAGGCCACAAGAATCAACTACCAGATAAAGAGATAAATCGGGCAAAGTCCTGAACAAAAGAACTTGTGATCCTGTGGACTTCGGGACCAGCAAGGTGACACATGGAAACATTTTGGTTCCCCAACATGAAAGTTTTCTGATTATCCTCCTTTTTGGGTTTTTATGGAGGCCTCAACGCCTCATTATGTTGGCATGTCTTATTATATCATTGGCTACTGGCAATTGATTAAACCTCCAAATCTCCCCTGCCCAGAAACTAAGGGGTAGGACTAAAGTTCCTATTCTCTAGTAGGGTTGGCGCCCCTGATGACCAGCCCCCACCCTAAGGTGCTTTTTTTTTTTTTGCCTGTGAAACTTGAGGTTCCCATTGCCCGTGGTACCACAGACTCAAGCAATCCCCAGCCTCAGCTTCCCAGGTAGCTGGGATTACAGGTGTGTGCCACCATGCCCAGCTATTTTTTGGGGAACTAGGTCTTGCTACGGGCCCCAGGCGAGACTCAAACCGCTATCCCTAGCCCCAGCCGCTTCATAGGCTGAAGCTTATAGGCATGAGCCATTGTACCCGGCTCCTAAGGTGCTTTTTAAGAGTCACTTCATTAACATAAGTCTGGAATGGGGAACTGAGGACCAGTGAACAAATAAATCAAAAGGTGTTCCCATTGCTCTTATTGCTGAGTAAATTCCAAGGATCTTGGAGCCGTGAACCAGGGACCATGGAGGAAAACCAAACATATATTTTGATCATTTGAATGGCCAACTAAATATTTCTTACAAATCCTAAGATTGAAATGACCTTACTAAATATTTACATTGGCTATGTTGATTAAATACATGTAAACTCATTTTACACATTGGAATTTCTCACAAAATTTAATTGTAATCAAAATAATGATACTAAGAGATTATGGAATAGATCCACTGCATAGAGAAGGTGTTCAAAAAAGGGACAAGAGGCCCAAACCGTACTTCCTTGTGCTAAGCTCACATCACCAAACTGAGATTGAACATCTAACCTAATCACAGTCTCAATCTCCTTCTGGAGTGGAACCTTAAAACTTAAATCTGGAATTCTGGTTAGCTCTACTGAGGTGACCTTCTATTCTCCAAAACAAGGTGACCTTACCTGAAATAATCTGTTTGTTAGACCCTTCTTTTCCTTATTCCTTTTCAACCTTTAAAAATCTTTCAATTAGTATGGCTCTTTGGGGCTTCATTTCTGCTCAATTAATGAAATCAATACACTCTCTAAAATTTGCTCAGTTGAATTTCCACACACACATACACACACACACACACACACACACACACACACTTTTTTTTTTAAGCAAAGGAAAGGTGCTCTTTAGATTGTCTCAACTGAAGAATGTGGAATGGATTACAGAAAAGAGAATTTATTTTACACAGTGTCTTTTTGCATCAGTGATTTTAATATAAATTCCTAGTGGTTATCAATAACTGGTCAGGTATTTTCTTTTTTTTCATACTTGTTCTTTTGAATTTTGACCTGGTGACTTCTGGGCTCAGTCCTCTTCATCAATCACTTTCTTGATCCAGTCCACGTAGTTGAGCACTTTGGTGTAGAAACCATACCCATTGCCACACCCGATGCCCCAGGAGACAATGCCCGTGGCCACCCAGCGATCACTGTCCTCATCCCTCACAGCAAAGACCCCTCCACTGTCCCCCTGACAGGCATCCTGCTTCTGAGTGGGGTCCCCAGCACAGAACATGTTTTCAGAAAACACATCGGTCCTGTCTAGTTTCTGCAACCATGCCTCACATACTGGTCTCCTCGCTACGGGCAGGTGGATAAACTTCAGGTGATCAGCCAGCCTGCTCCTCATAATCCCAAAGCCACTAACATAGCCCATAAGCCCCGAGTCATAGAAGGTATTGTTGTCAGGAAGGCAGATGGGGAGGAGGTTGGGGCCCAGGGTAACGCTGTTTTCCAGCTCCAGCAGGGCGATGTCTGCATTAAAATTGCTGGAGTCGTGCTGGCGGTAGTCTGGGTGGATGATGACCCTGCGGACAGGATGGTTTGACAGTTTCTGGATGTCCGCAATATTTACGTGGCCCAGGAATACATCCACAGAAGCAGTAGCATTGGTGAACACGTCGTGGTCCTTGGGGTGGAGGGTATGGGCAGCTGTGAGGATCCAGCGGTCGCCCAGCAGGGCTCCACCTCCACGCCCATAGATGTTGGTGAATGCCTGCCAGGGGAAGTTGCCTAGCTTGGCTACCTTCCCTCCAATGATGCGCTGCTTCTGTTCCACCGGATTGACAGGTTTCCCACATACTGCAGAAGAGAGACAGCGAAAGCAAGGACAGGTGAGCTTCAGGCTTATTTGCTTCCCTCCTACAGTCAGACAGTCCCTGTTTCTCCCTCTTTTGGGTCCTGCACTGTCCTCTTTCTCCTCCCAACTCTCTATTCCCTTCTCTGGACTGCTATTAGCCTCTTGTTCCTGTTTATTTCTTTCTGGAGTCTTCCTTGCTCCTTTTATTCCGATTTCCCATCTGCTAGTGACAATGCCATAATGTCAGGGGTGAGCATAGTTCCCTGGGGCCCTCTGTTCCTTTCTCCTGGGACGTCCCTTTTCCTTTTCCCTTACTCTTGATGTCCATTTTTGACTGCCAACTGGAGTGTCTCTCACAATTTGTCTTCAACTTTGTGCCATGCTTCTGAGGCCCTGCAGCAAGGGCATCATTGAGGAGGCCTTGGAGATCTCGGCTTACCTGGTAAACACCGAGGAATCTTCTCTCCCACCTGCTCATTCTTCCAACGGCCCTCAGCTGTGCAGGTGTATGCCCCTAGGAGAGAGGGAACAGGGAACAGAGGCCAATGAGCAGAGTGTGCTGGACATGAAAGGGTGAGATTTGGAACCAACAGGGACAAGATCAAAGAGAAAGGTTCAGATAGATAAGGATGGGATCTCAAGTGTTAAGAGGCTCCATGCATATCTTTGTTTTAATATTGTATAAAGTTAGAATAGTTAACCATATGTTTGATGTCATCCTTATTTGTTAAAGTTGACCCAAACACATATCAAGGTCTGCATATCAGTGGCTGCAGCTGGGTAGTGGGATTGGAGATAGTGGTGGCTACTTGTCCTGATTGCTGACAATGTGTCATGGTTCTTGCTAAGCACTTTATCTGCATCATCTCACTTGAGTATCCAGTGACACTTCAGGTAGATGTTATTATCATCAATTGATAGTCCAAGAAACCGAGTTTATACAATTTGCATGATCACATACTTTTTTTAAAGATGACATAAGTTTTAAGATGCAAGTATAAAAATGAGAGTTGTCTGACTTCAAGACCAGTTCTTACATAGTACCAAATATAGCCCCTATATGTTTTACTTTTTTTATTTATTAAAAAAGGAGTTAAGGATACCTATTGTTGAGTTTGAGAGTCATTTAGTAAGCCCAAATACAAAATACTGGTGGGAGTCTCACTGATATAGCTGTAGTGCTGCTGATGGTGGTGGTGGTGGTGATGAGAGGGAACTGATTATGAAATTCAAGTCTGTGTATCAACTCAGACACCTTCTTCAACCTTATTAGGAACTTAGATCCCTAAAGCTAAGTGCCCTCAGAGGATACTTTTATATCCCTGAGGAATTTTGTTGGAAGAAATCTCAAATGTTCAAAGATAGTAGTAAGGAGAAGGATGCCATTTGGGTCCCTACCTCGCTCAGACCTACCTCTCTCAGACTCGCTGCTGCCATCTCTGGTCTGCATCTTGTAATATGGCTCATGGCAGTAGTACTGGATACGGGCCTCGTAGGTGTTCACCCCCTTTTTGGTGATGTAATTGAAGGCCCCATTTTTCAGGGAGCGAGGCTGCCCACAGTCCTTGACTTGGAGAGAACACAAGGCCACATGAGGGCTGAGAAAGACTGTGCTGGTACTTAAGGGGGAGGAATATGAGTTGTCTGCCCTCAGATCAGGACTAGATCCACAGACTGATAACTTTAGGGAAATAAGATCAGTAGGGGGTATTTAGGATGTTGGGACTTGGATGGAGTGAAACCCAGTTCCGGGAGAGCACACTAACCCTGCTGAGGTCATTCAGTCCTGAGATGAGGGCTTACTGGTCTCTGATATGGGCCATAAACTTCAAAGGACAAGCAGGTTTGGGGGGGCTTTGGAGTGAGGCTGGGGGTAGGAAGTCCTCAGAGGCAGACACATCTGAGTTGTGACTTACTCTTGCACCTGGGCATGGCGCGATGCCATGTGCCATCATCCTGGCAGACAGCTGTGAAGGAGAGCAGCACCTGGTTGCCCTGTTTGAGCAGAAGTAGTGGTGTCATTAGCAGTCACCCAGCAGATCCCTTCCTCCTGCTTCCCCACACAGGAGCAGTAGGGGTGCAAATATATCTCTCATTCAAATCTCAGCATCCTTGCAGATGTGTCTCCTTCATCCCTGATCCTTATCCTTAGCTAGTCCTCTCAGCCCAAAGTATCAGATGGAGGTACTAAGTCACAAGGCAGTCTGGGGGAAGGCTAATTGTTAGATACAACTATCTTTTCTCTCTTTCTCTCTCTTGCCAGTTCCTACTGAAGTCCAGTTGAACCCCACAATTTGTAATTGAGCAGAAATAGCAAGAAGGGCTGTGATAGTTTGTTTTACATCAAAACATACAACCCTGTCCTGAAGTAGAAGAACTTTCCTCTCCTTCTGTCAGTCTAGTCCTGCATGGCTGAACTAGTGGGTCTAGCTATTTGTAGTACATACAAAACGTTACCGCTGATGCTGATGCTCGCCAAGCATTGTTGTGGTTGTGTAGATGGCAGGTACGAGAAAGAACACAGCATCTCTGAGTGAAACATGGTCAGATAGTATGAACATCTTATTAGGACAAAATCTCATCCTAGGAGAGTTAGCCCTGGAAAACCTTGCATGAGGAGATGTGTGCAAATGAAAATGTAGGGTGAAATGTAAATAATGTGAGATAAGATGTGTGACTTGCTCTATATTCTGGGATATAGAAGATATCCAAGGTGGGATTATAGATGATATCCAAGGTGGGATTGGTGGAGGCTCAGGAAATGGAGGGTGTTAACAACAGTAGGACATATGAGTTTTGGGCCCAGGACCTCCAGTCCTCAGGGTATAACTGGAGTGATCCTGCTGGCTAACTGGGCTGGTGACACATCCTCATGTCAGTGAGGTGAAGACTGAGTGAATGTCTGTTTCTTCTTGCTGTACCTCCTGCATCTAGAACCCTGCCTGGCACTTAGCAAACACTGACAGTGTTTGTTGAATAAATTGACTCAAGATTAGAACAAAGATCTCGATTCTCTGACTAGGTCTCCCAAGTGGATTTGTTAAATAAAGATGGCCAGGTTCCTGGCCAAGTGGTGCTTTAAAAGTATGCTTTATTAAAATGTTTTATTTATTTATAATTTTCCCTAAAGTAACATTTTGTATATAGCACTTTAGTTTACCAGCTTTTGTGAGTTTGACCAACTGATAAAACCACATTCTCTCTCGAGTCTGTAAAATTGAGGACAAGATGGTGGGCCTGGGGGAGACCACCAATGTACAGAAAAGTCCCAGATCAAGAGGCAGGAGATTGGGGTCCTTCATCTCTGCTGTACACAAGCACTGTGCTACAGAGTGTGCCTCCCTGCACATGATTGCCACCTCTGCCTTTTCAGCCCCTATTTCCACGGCAAGATATTGGATGACATCAGTGGATCCTACGCCACTTGACTAAACTTAGAAATCACTTGGGCAGCTTTCAGGAATTCAGATGCCCAGGCCTCACTCCAGGTCAATGGAATCAGTCTTTAGTGGGCAATCCAGACATAAGTATTTCTTTCTTTCTTTCTTTTTTTTGAGACTGGGTCTTGCTGTGTTGCCTGGGTTAGTCCCAATCCCGCGAACTCAGGCAATCCCCAGCCTCAGCCTCCAAAGTAGTTGGGATTACAGGTGCCTACCCCCACACCCAGCTACTTTTTCAAGAACCAGGTCTCATTATTTTCCCCGGGGTAGTTGTGAACCTGCAAACTCAAGTGATCCCTGTCCTCTTGCCTCCCAGCGCTTGGATTATAGGTGTGTACCATGATGCCTGATCAGACATAACTATTTCTTTAAACTCTATTTCCAATGTATAGTCAAATTTGAGAGCTGGTAGATCAGATGACCCGTCTATCTCAAACATTTGTTCTGGGCCTTCCCTGTTTATATGACTAGAAGCCTGGGCCAGTCCTCTCCTCAGCCCCAAGCTCTTACCTCCACGAGCTGGTAGCCTTGCTTGCAGGTGGCAATGAAGTAGTCACGGAACTGATATTGAGGCTGCAGATTCTGGATGATGGTGAACTCATCTAGGGTCTTGGGTTGGGGACACTTGATGACTGTTGTCGAATGAGAGGGCATGTTAATTTCAGAGCTGCTTGTCCTTGCTCCCTCCAACCCTGATTCTGGCCCTCTGCTGGAGGGGGAGGCCCTCAGCAGCCTTACTTTCTGTGGTGTAGTGCAGCTTCCAGCCCCGGCTGTCCCCTGACTCATCTGTGAAGAACAGCAAGTCCACAGCATTGCTGCTGGTGTCAAGATCAGCGGGCTTTTGCCTTCCACAGAACTCGCCGATGTTCTTCCCATTGGCATAGATCTGGTGGGGAGAAGAGGGAAGGTCACCTCTCCAATTCAGACATTTTCCCAGTGGGACAGTAATGGGCCAGGTACTGGGCACCCTGTTTGGTGCATGAGTCCAGAGGGGGAAAAGGGATCTGGGGATGCACTTGCAGTTGTGTGTACACTTGTCCAGCCCTCGTGTGAGGCTGGCCATTGTCTCAATTGGCCAAAAGATCAGGAAGTGGGGGAAGAGGAGTCATCCTCATGAAGAAGAAGGGAGGTTTTCAGCAGGGAAGATGACTGTACCTGCAGTTGGTCATAGGGACAGTGTACTTGCTGGTGGTCATCGATTTCAAAAGGCTCCAGGAATTTGAGGTGGAGGGTAAGGCCCCGCTCCACTCGGATGCTATAGTTGCAGCGCAGGTCAGCGGGGTAGGGCTGGGGGTACTCCAGGCTGTAGACATAGCCTGATGACTCTGTATACAGCTGGTTGCTGCAATTGACTGCGAGAACAGAGTGGGGAGGATGTTACGGGGAAAACTCTGGCTAGCCAGCAAGCCCTGCCTCCCTCACAGGCTACCGGATCTCACCCTGGCACGAATGCCCATCCTCTTTAAGTTCATAGCCTGGACGGCAGGAACAGAAGTAGCCACCGATGTAGTTGTGACACAGTTGCTGGCATGGGGGCGGGAGACTCTCCTCCATCAAGTTGCTCTGGGAAGCACATTCATCAAAGTCTGGAAGACATTTCAGAAAAAGGGTGACATTCTGCTGAGGGGAGTTCTGCAGTGGCTCTGGTCTCAGGTGAGGTCACTTGGCAAGTGCTTAAAGACAAAGTTAGTTCCTGTCCACCTGGACCACTAGTACTTTCTGGCAACTGTATAAGGGGCCAGAGCCCCTGTTGAAAAGCTTCTTCTGGAAAAAACTCTGTTGAGAGAAAAACAAAGCCAGGCTTCTTGCTTCTTGGGTTCAAGATTCCCTTTTTCCAGCCCCTACTTGATATGACTGAGCCCAGATCAAAGGGTTCCCAGGAGTCACTTACCCACAGCTTGGTAGTAGGCCAGGAAGCCCTTGTAGAACACAGTGGTACCATTCTCCTCATTGGAGAAGTCTGTGTGGAAGCTCAACAGCATTTTGTTGCCTTGGGAGATAAACTCTTTTTCTCCTGGGTGGTTGCCCAGTGGAGAACCCAGTTGCCCACAGAACCTCCCCAGAGTTTTCTTGTCAGCAGAGATCTGGTAGAGGAAGAACATGGTATAGGAAGAAGAGCTGTTGAATCATGTCCCATGAAGATGGTCAGTGAAGGTCCTTCTTGACCCACTGCAGGAATGGCTTCCTACCTACCTAACTCCTACCTGTTACAGACTTCCTGTGAATGACTTCCCAGGTCCTCCATTGGCTAACTCTGCACATTATCTCATACATGGTCTGTCACCCCGTCCCTATTTCATGTTCTTCAGTTTGATTCAGACCCTGTTCCATGCCTACCACCTCTTGAGCCCATCTTCCACTGGATATTGATTGTCACAATCCATTTTTTGATATCCATCATTCCTAGAGCCTGTACCTATTTGTTTGATTTTCTGTCATTTGCTTGGTCAAACCACTCATATCTGATCATGCCTCTTGTTATGCTCAGTTGAAGTTGAGTTTCTGGAACCCAACACCTCAACAATGGCAAGCACCATCCAACCTTCATGATCTCTTTTCTTACCCCTCAAAAGCAAGAGTAGCTCTTGCTTCCCACCTCATTCCTCGTTCTCCCTGCCACCAAACACTTCCCCCAATACTGCCAAGTTCTCTAGTGCTGTGGTTGAGGAAGATGGTCTTTATGTTATACCCTCATAGTCTCCTGAGGGTTCTGCTGGAATGAGAAGGGTGGGGTGTAGACTCCACTTGGTCTGGAATCTCATCTTTACTAGATCTAGAATGATGGGACTGGAAAGGTACCCTTGCTGGAGGCTATATTTGAACTATCACCACACATGTGACTCTAAACCATGCTTCTCTGCTCTGTTGAGGCAGGAGACCCATGTCATGATGACATTCTGCTTGGAAACAGGCACAATAGACAGTGCAGACCCCCTCCCAAGAGTCCCAGCATGTCAGCAGATACACCTTCCTGTGCTTACTAAGGGTTCATAAACCAGTAAGAACCCCATCAACAGCATCACATGGTTTTCAGCACTTCTCCTTCAGCTATTTCTGGGCTGAGCTGTTTCCTCAGGTGGGAACATGAGCCCTCTGTTCCCAGAAACACCCTCCTCTCCCTTTCCAGCTGGGCCCTACCTTGACATAGTCATAGAGGCAGTTCTCAGAAGGCTCCAGGTCAAAGTGCCAGAAGACTAGCTTCACCCTGTATCCAGTGGGGACTGTGATCACAGTGGTTGTCTCTAAGTTGTTGGGGTAAGTCTTGGGGTACAGAGGGGAAGTCACCTCCCCAAAGAGCTTCTGAGGGAGATGGACAGAGCCTCCCACCTTGTAGAAGAGGATTGGCACCAGGAGAGATAGGAGCCACCTGTCAAAAAGAAAGAGGGTGTCTGTGGGGTGGGAAGTGAGCACCTTGCTGTTTGGGCAGTGACTGGACAGGGGGTAGGGTGATCACAGTGCAAACATTTTTCTCTCTGCCATTCTAGATCTCACCAAAATGTTCCATGATGGGGAGGTAGAGTGGAGAGATGCTTCATTGGGTGCTCCTCCCCAGGGCAGTGTCAAGTCCAGAGGTCAACACTGTCTCTTCACCTCCCTCCCATTGCTCCCCTCCCCTTCCCGGAGCAGGACTGGCTTGGGGCCAGTTAATTGAGGGTGAAGCTTTCCATCATGGCCTCCAAAAAGGCTCCCCAAAGGTTCTCAAAGTTCTCTGGGCAAAACCCCTATGGAGTATGGGGTCACCATGGAGGAGAGCCCGCTGGGCAGAGTGGGTTCCCACATCTCACTGATCCTGAGACCAGGAAATGAGGATCCTAGAATGAGGAAAGGAAGGTGGGGACCACCTCATGGGTTTAAGATCTTTTGTCCTCAGGAGGAGGGATGGGGGTGTGTGCACTTGTGTGCACTTGGAACAGGTAAGGTGTGTGGGGAGGGGAGGGTGTGCCCATATCCCTGAACACAGTTAAGAGCAGCGGTGCCTCCCAAGCTCAGGTCTCTGGCTTCTCCCTTACTTCTTGTTCCCCATCATTACTCACATATCTCAAGGTCTGTTTGGGGCTCCTCCAGTCTCTTGAAAGTGCTTCATCCACTCTGTGTTGAGGGAGAAGACGGTTTTGCAGAGGAGGAAGGGGAGGGGATGACGGTGAACTGGGAGGTGGGGGAAGCGTTCCCACAGGAATGTTGCAGAGAATGAACTATTTGCATAAACAAAAAAAAAAATCTGTTTTCAGTTTAATTCTGTTTTAGTTTTGAAATCTCTGATGGTGGTGCCACCTGCTGGCCTTCTAGGAGAAAGACCCGAGATTTTAGGGAAGTTAAGTCTGGTCTAAACTCAGTTTTGAATTCCTTCAGGGAACTTCCTTCGGACTGCCGTTGCCTGTACAAGAGTCCTAACCAAGGGGCAATAGGAATCACAAGGGAGGGACTGTCTCTTTCAATTGCCTTTTTCCACTGCTTGGTTCTTCTAGTCCTTTGTCATCCAGTGGCCCTAGTTCAAGGGTTTCAATGCCCACAGGATGGGTATAAGGATGAGAGAAGGGCAGCACAGGAATGGACAGAAGAGATTGGAGTTGGGTTGCCTGGGGCCTGGCCTAATTCCCTTGTGCATGATCCTGGGACACAGAACAGGACTGCTGTGTTGGGGTGACCCTAGAGCAGCACCAGGTTGTTCATCCTCCTCACCACAACCAACTCTGGCTTGTCAGTGAGCTTGGTGCTTAAGAAAGCAAGGGAAGCTGAGGAGGAGGTAGGAAATCCTCTTTTCCTCAGCAGCTGGTCAAGAATTGGTATTCCTGCCCTGCTTCAGCGGGTGGTCGCAGCCCTGCCTTCACCTTCGAGTGCTCAGCCACCTCTCCACTTTGTGTAGTGGACCGGGAGTGGCCCCCAACCAAATGGGCTCTGGTTAGACCGCATGCGGGCTTGGGGGCTTGGGAGGGACTATAAAGGCGGCCCCTCTCTTTCACTTTCACCCCCATTAGTCCTCAGAAGGAATGAGAAGAAAACTAATAATCCATTGGACCCATAGAATTGGTGAGGGACCAGAGCAAAATATTGTGCACAAATACGAACGGAATGCAAGAGAAGGAACTGTGAGAAAGACAACATATAATGGACCAAAAAAAATGATCACGGCATCATCTGTCACAGAGTCACACCTAAGGCCACACAATGAGTGGACGGGCCAAAAGCGAAGGGCTGATGTGCAACTTAAGAAAGCAAGGTGCCCTTTCCTATCCCATGGGAGAGGAAGGTCACAGAGATGGGGCCATAGCCCCACACAAAGCTACAATCTGAAGGAGAGGAAACAACCTGAAAAGGCTTTCAGCAGATGTCTTTCACAACGAGTATCTTCTATAATGAATGGAATTGATTGAAGACCGTCAACAACAAGAAAACACTAATAGATTTCAAATGAGAATGAACTGCTACCCATTACAGAGATAAGACTTAACTTCTACCAACATGGCTTGTTATATTCTAGGATCACAGTCCCTCACCCAAGAAAAGGATATTGCTATAGAAAACAAAGAAACCAAAGGACTCAACATAGATTAAAAAAAACAACAAAGAAAGGGACCGGAGTGAACATAGGGGTCGTCAAGGGGGATGAGGGAGGGAGGCTTTCCAATAACCATTTGCTGATACTGTAAAACCTAAAGAATGAATAAAATTAAAATTATTAAAAAAGGAAAGAATTGGTATTTCCAAGGATAACAACTGAGCAAAAGGTGTGGCTATGGACTAAGAGTGACCTGGCCTTTTCTGAGGGAAGCCAGGCCCCTGGGAGAGGGAGAGGCTCTGCTTATCTTGTCCAGCAGGTCATAGTGTCCTACTTTAAAAGTCTACTCTTTTCCTTTCTTCACCAGCTTTGTGCTCAGGCATGCTGCACCACAGGGAGATGGTGGCCTCTACTTTCTCAGGCCTCTCTCTGTAGTCTGTCCTGCTTTTTCTCCTGTTAGAACAATCCCTCCATCCCCATCCCTACCCACCCACCCACCCACCCCATATCCACTTTTAGATGACCCATTTGATGTGCTGATACTTTCCCAGGAGTGGACTGCAAGCACTCATGAAGATGAGGCAGAGGCAGATCCCCCCCAGGTGGTGCTTAAGTGGGCACTTGGTGGAGTCAAGGAGCACATGGAAGAGACAAGTGGAACTGAGGCTTGGAGGGGGTTCTGCCATCAGTTTATATGTCAAGAGAATGGTGGGGCTGAGCTATTAGGCAGCTACTGACAGGACCCATGACCTTGTTGTATTAAGAAAAATAAAAAAAAGATAAAAGATAAAAGGGAGAAGGATAAGACCAGACCAGAAGACAAGACAGAGGTGGGAGCTTGTCTAGCACATTACACATTAACATCCTGACAGCTGTGTGCACAGCTGTGTGGTGGGGAATAGATGGCAGAGATACCAGGTAAGGAGGCTGTAATCTAAGAAGAAGGTAAGTCTTAGCTGCAGCTCACCCATGTGTTCTAGTTCTGTGTGCTGTCATGTGTCCTGCAATGTGACTAGAGAGCAGCAATCTGGACCCATTATTAGCTCAATCCCAGTCCTACCTCCACTTAAAATAACCTTGACTTACACATTTATCTCATACCACTGACCTATACTGAACATAGAAAGAAGAAACTGCCTTATGAATATTAAATGGCAATTGTTTGAAAACCAGTATTGAAGATATTGTCTGTTATGCTGCTCATTCCTCTTTGAATTTAATTCTGAGTGGGAATTTTCTCTCTTTTAAATAATGGTGGGTTTCCCTATGTGGATATAATCTCTATCTATATCCATGTCTGTATATTTACAGTTACAGATAAGATGATGTAGATATAAATATATATTTTTGTCCTGGTAGGGAAATACATTACATGACCAGTATAATGCTCATTTTATAAATAAATAAATACGACCAGTACCTGCTCATTTTAGTCAAGCTTAATAAAAAAAAAAGGGAAAATGAACAGTCAAAATATGCCATCTAAAACAACTTCTGACTAGTACTCTAGAGTATTTTAATAGTCTTTTGTACTATGCAGATTTTAAAAATAGAGGTAACTACTTTCATGTACAACTTTGAATCTTGTCATTTTTTTTTTATTTGTCACACACACATTTTACATCATTATATTCCCCAGGATTCTCCCACTACCTCATCCCCTGTGAACCTTCATATTAATCTCTTGTGCCCCTCCCTCTCCCAACTGTACCTCCCTTCCCTTCTTGCTCTATGCTTCAGTTTTATTGACTTCAGTTTTAAAATTTACTTGTCCTTTGTTTTCCCTATGTCCCACATATAGGTGAGATCGTTCTGTATTTCTCTCTTTTTTCTGGTTTAGTTCTGCTAGCACGATTCCTTCTAAGTCCATCCATGTTATGATACGTGCCTCAATTTTATCATTTTTAATTGCTGAGTAATATTCCACCATGTACATATACCATAACTTTTTGATCCATTCATTGAATCTTGCCAATTTTTGAAGATAAATGCAACCTCTAGCCATGTAGCCGTCTTGGCTTCCAAGGCTAGGAAATTTGCTCTTGTCTCCTGTTTTCATTTGAACACTTGTATTTTGTCTTTTGTTGGGAATTGCCTTGAGTTCCTGCTAAAAATTTAGGAATTGATCTCAGGTGGAGTGTGTACCAGGGTGCCTGGAAGCAGCTGGGAGGGTGTCTGTGGGGAAGTCCAGTCCAGTGCTAGGCTCAGCTCCTGGCTGCAGGAGATGTGACTGGAGAAGTGAGAGACAGGTATTGTTATCTTCACTGAAGCAGGATTTCCCAAGGTGGGGACACTGTAAGGATGGGGGGATTGGGACTCAGGAAGTGGCTCTGGTGATGGGGTCAGTGCACTTCATTTGTTCTCCCTGAGCTTCAGTTTCCTCATTTGTAAAGTGTGGCTAATAACCCATTCTTTTTCTTTTTTTGAGACTAGGTCTCGCTATTTTTGCCCGTGGAACCACAGGCTCTCGTTGCCTGGGGTACCACAGACTCAAGCAATCCCCAGCCTCAGCTTCCCAGGTAGCTTGGATTACAGGCGCACGCCACCACGCCCAGCTATTTTTTGGGACTAGTTCTCACTATGTTGCCTTGAGCAGGACTCGAACTGTGATCCCCAGTTCCAGCTGCTTCATAAGCTGAAGCTTACAGGCATGTGCCACCTTGCCGGCCTAATAACCCATTCTTTGCAAACTTGGTGTGAAGAGTCAATGAAATGACACTTGTGAAGCACCAGGTATACAGAGGATGTCAAACAAAAACAATGCGTTGTTACTGTAATTGTATGGAGGAACTGAAGTGAAGGGTGACGTCACTCTGGGGAATATTTGAAGGTCAACTAAAGGAGTTTTGGAATGTTTCAGAAATGAAGTGTAATTCACACCACTCTCCCCATTCCATCTAAACTGGAAGGTGAGGAGGTAATGGTCCCTCAGGAGAGTACAGAGGAAGCTGTATTAGCAGGAGGTGAAATTCAAAGAGAAGGTGGCTCTGGGCCCAGTGCAAGATGGAGGGTGAGAAGGAGGTGCCATGGGACACTTTTCCTATGTGAAAAGTGGAGTGGAGAAGGATTTCTCTCCCACTGCAGTGACTTGACTAGGGGTTCTCAGTATGTCTGTTCTGCTCCCCACCCCCAAGGCCCAGCCTTCACTTGGGTCTCCTCCTCTCTGGGGCTTCTGCAGGGTGACTGTGCTACACAGAAGTCCCAGAGTCAGTCCTTCCTGCCCATCACTCCCTTGATCCAGTCCACATAGTTGAGCACCTTGGTGTAGAAACCATACCCTTTGCCACACCCAACGCCCCATGAGACGATGCCCGCCGCCACCCAGCGGCGGGCGCCATCGTCCCACACAACGAATGCGCCACCACTGTCCCCCTGGCAGACACCCTGCGGCCGCTTCTCATCCCCCACACAGAACATGTTCTCAGAAAACACCTCCGTCCTCTGCTTCTCCTGGAGCCAGGCCTCACAGGCCCCCCGCGGGGCCACAGGCAGCCCCGAGTACTTGAGTTCCGTGGGCAGCCAGCCCCTCTCCACGCCGAAGCCGCTCACATAGCCCCAGAGGCCGCTGCGGTAGAGGGCCTCGCTGTCCGGCAGACACACCGGGAGGAGGCTGGGCCCGAGGGGCACGCGGTGCTGCAGCTCCAGGAGGGCAATGTCCCCGTCGAAGTTGCCAGACTCGTCCTGACGGTAGTCGGGGTGCACGACCACCCGCCGCACGGGGCGGTGACCCAGTTGCAGCAGCTCATCTACGTTCGTGTGGCCCAGAAACACATCCACACTCCGGTTCTTCCCGGGGAAGACACGGTTCTTTGGGTAGATGGTATGGGCTGCCGTGAGGACCCACCTGTCACCCAGGAGGGCCCCGCCACCTCGGCCATAGACACTGGTGAGGGCTTGCCAGGGGAAGGAACCCGGCTTGGCTTTCGAAGAACTGCGGGCCCCCTGGATGGGGGTGATGGGGGTGGTTGGCCGTCCACAGACTGCGAGAGAGGAGAAGCAGGGGTGAGCATCAGTAGCCACCTCAAGATGGGTCTAAAGACTTCCTTCTGTGAGGTGCTCTCCCTCCCTCAGCCATTTTTTTTTTTTTTTTGAGACTATGTCTTGCCTTGTTGCCCAGGGAACCGCAGGTTCATGTTGTCCGGGGGTACCACGGACTCAAGCGATCCCAGCCTCAGTCTCCCAGGTAGCTGGGATTACAGGCGCACGTCATCACACCCAGCTATTCCCTCCACCATTTTTAAGTTACTTTTTTAGACTTTTGGTGTGACCAACCTCAGCTGAGCAAGACCCTATGGTATGCAGGATCTGTTTTCAATACCTATTGTTCCTGCTTGCTATGTTATTCCCTCGTTTTTAACATTGCCACCCACTCTCCAACCCACTCCCAAAGCACTACTTCAGGCTTCTGTGGGGTGGTGATCAATTTACTAACTTCAGTTAAAAAGGTAATGCTTCAACTAAAAAAAAAAATGAGTTTCAAAATGGTGGCCTTGAACTCTCATCTATTGCTGGTAGGAATTTAAAATGGCGCAATCACTGTGGTAAATAGTTTGGCAGTTCTTCCACAAGTTTAAACATAGAACTGTGGCAGAACTTGGCATTTCCACTCCTGGTATACACCTAAGAGAATTAGAAATGTATGTTCAAACAAACAGAAACTTGTTCATGGATGCACATAACAGGATTATCCATTAAAAAAAAAAAAGAGGAAACACCCTAATATCCATCACTGATGCATGGTGAGCAAATGTGGTACCTCTGTGTAGTGGAGTTCTAGTCAACCATGAACAAGAACAGAGTACTGTACTACAGTGTAGATGAACCTTGAAAACATAATGCTGAGTTGAAGAAGCCAGACACTAAAGGTCACTTTAGTGGTCAGACATTAAAGGTCACTCACTGAGGACCATAACCTCTACCTGAATATTGTCTGATTCCAATTAGAGGAAGTATTCAGAATAGTCAAATCCATAAACAGAAAATGGGCCAGTGGTTGCCAGGGGATGTGTGAGGGAGAATTGGAGTTTCTTTTTGGGATAATAGAAATGTTCTGGAATTAGTGGTAATGATTGCACACCACTGCAAGTTTACTAAATATGACTGAATTGTGTGCTTTAAAATGGTTAAGATGTGTGTTTTATCTCAACAACAAAAAAGGGCATAAAATAAAATAACTTTTTGGTAGTGTGGCTTGTAGGTCAGAAGGTTAGGGGCCACAAACCTGATTGTGTATCTTTAAAGTTATCACATCAAGAAAGGAAAATATTTTCTTTCATTTCAAGAGAATTACTTTCCCAAGTGATTGAGTTACTTAGTGCTTTCAGTTTTGTAAGTTATCACTTGATTCTCAAAGAATAAGGATGAGATCCCTGCTTCTCCTTTTTGGGGTCTTCTTGGTTCCTCTTTCTTCCTCACTTCCTGCCTTTACTCCCCGTCTCTATTGGAAGATTTTCCTTTAACCTAATGTCCTGCCTTGCAGGCCTGAGAATGGCTGAGGCACATTTGGGAGGTGGCACAGTCACAGGGCTGGAGGAATGTGACTCACCAGGCACACAGCGAGGAACCACATCCTTCTTCCAGAGGCCATGGGCTGTGCAGGTGAGTGTCTCTGAGGAGTGAAAGCAGGGGGGCAAAAGGATCAGAATTGGAGGTATGGGACTAAGAGAGTAGGCACCTAAAGTCTGGAAGAGAGTGAGGCAGACTGGAGCCAGACTCCCATCAGGCAGACTTACCTGCTTCATAATAGGGCTCCTGGCAGTGGCTCTGGATCTCGGAGGGGTCATCTTCAGGTGTGTTGCTAGTTTGAGGGTCCTCACTGGCCTGGTTGGGGAGCTGACTATGGTTCATACCTGTGAGAAATCAGTGGTCATTCAACTATAGCACAACTAGAAACTGGTAACCCAGGGACTGATTTTGGTTCATATCCGTATATAGTTTAAAAAATATGCGTGAACTACTTTTTACCAATCAAGTTGCCGATGCTAAAGAGTTTGAAAATAACTGTGATGGACAAGATAGGGGGAAATATTCATATATGGTTAGTGGGAGTATACTTTAGCAAAATCTCTTTGCAGGGAAATTAAGCAATAACCTGAATTAACACTGCAAATGTTTTCTCAGTGAGCATTGCTTTTCTAAGAACCACATACTCATGCACAAAGATTCACCTACAGGATACCCATCAGAGAACTGCTGTGGCAGTGAAGTATTTCTCAATGGAAGACCAAGTACACTAGGATGCATCAACCAAAAGGAATGTTATATGGTCATTAAAAAGAAGTAGGTACCGCTAACCATAGGAAAATGGGATGATTTTTAAGACATATCACTGAGTGAAAAATGCCAAATTAAAAATATTGTCAACATTATGTAGCATGTGCACTCACACACATGTTTTCGAATGTTATAAAAATGGTTTTGGAAGAATACCCAGGAAAGGAGATAAAGGTTGTTTTTGGACAAGGTAGCCAGGAACTGAGGGCCAGAGATCAGAGGAAGACTAGGTCTCTCTTTGCTGCCCAGGGAACCACAGGCTCACGCTGTCCTGGGTTCCACAAACTAAAGTGACCCCCAGCCTCAGCTTCCCAAGTAGTTGGGATTACAGGTGTGAGCCACCATGCCCAGCTATTTTTTGAGACTAGGTCTCAAAAAACTATGTTGCCCTGGTGGACTCAAGTGATCTCTAGCCTCGGTCTCATACCGTAGGCTGTGATTAAAGGCATGTACCACCATTCCCAGCCAGAAGACTTACTTTTTTAACCATATTTTAAAACAAGTTTTTATCATCTGTATTACCTTTCAAAAAAAATCTGAGTTACTGTTTGAAAATAAGAATTTCACTTTAAAATCTGGTTTTGGGGCTATTCTTCAAAAGCAAGATGACTGCAAGCACTTGGCCTGTACATCTGCATAGAAACAACTTTGGGAGCTGAGTATAGGCTGCCAGTTAATTGTTCTGTTTACCCTCAAAGGGGAGGCCTGGGTAGGTCTGGGAGGGACCCAGATGTCCCTGTGCCCCCAGCCTTAACAGTCACTCAAGCTTCCACTAACCACTTCAAGACTGGGGGTATGACTTGGAACACAGGCAACCTTCCCTGTCCCCTCTGGAGGGACACTTACCCACAGCTTGGTAGAGGGCCAGGAAGCCTTTGTGGTGGTTGGTGGTTCTGCCTTCAGAGGAGGCAGGTACATGGAAGGTCAGCTGTAAACTGCTTCCAGGGGTCACAAACTCTCTCAGACCAGGGGGGCTGCCCAGCAGGGAGCCCAGCTGCCCACAGAACCGAGTTGGCTCTATCCCACTGGCTTTAATCTGAAAGGGGAGGGGAAGATGGGAACAGGCAGGTATGGAATGAATGCACATCTGGTCACAGATCACATCATGGGCAAGAATCCAAGCACCCCCATCTAAAAGGCCTGCATACCTTTGGGGTTCAGAAGCTGCACCTCATAGACCTTCCTCAAGGAGCTTCCTGTTTCACTACTGATTCCCAAATTTCTTCTAATTGTCACCAAATGCCCAGCTTATATCTTTAGCTTAAGCAATAATTTTATTAAGCCTACCAAATTACCTTTTCTAAAGATGTTTTGTGGGAAACCCAGGGGCTCCCTTTATCCCCCCCACCAGTAGTTCACTGGATTGTAAGTTCTAGGAAGGCAGCAATTACATTGAATTTGATTACCTCCAAGGTCCCGATACTTAACATGGCACCATAGCACCACAGCTTCGAGACCATGCTCAAAGACACAGGCCCCTCCCACTGGCTTCCTCACCCTCATAGCCTCTAACGTCCTTGACTTCCTGTGCGGCCAACATCTGTGAAGCAATAAGAGCTTCTGCAAAGACTGAACCCTGGTCTTTCTGGTCGTTCTTTCTTTGGGAGTGTCCTTCTTCCACCCCATGAACTGTAAATGAATTTCCCACAGGTGGATCCACACATACCACGATGTGCACAGCATGGTGTGCACATGGGGTTACTGTTTAACTTAACCTGTTCTGTAAGTAGCTTATTTCAGCTTCAGTCCCCCTCTAGATGCCTCACCTCTGTTCAGGGCCCTTCCTTCTGAGGGCCCCTTGGAAGGTGCTCCCCCAGTTCACACTTCAAGTTTAGCTTGCTCATTTCCTTTCTGACTTTCATACTTATCCATGTTTCCCAGGTTCTTGCCACTTCATTCTCCCTAAGTCTCAAGTTCCTTTAAGACTCTGTCCAGCCCATTTTGTTGTGGCCACATTTACTGACTAATAGTTGGCACAGAGAAACATCTTAGTCATCCTAAATGCTTTGCTTGGGCATATGCCAATACCATTCTTTCCCTTAGAACCCTGACAAACATGAGTCCTAATGTTTAAGAGGTGTAGCTCTTGGGGAGGAAGCATTTGCCATAGGAAGGGTTCTCTCACTGATCTTTTTGGTTGTAGAACTGAAACCAAAACAGTAAGTCCAAAATTGAATCTTTCATGCTAACTCCCACCAAGACTTAGTATCTCCTCAAACTGCAGTTTCAGTTTTTTTTTTTTTTTTTAAAGTGGAACTCTAACCCCATCAACCCGGAGTTTCCTGGTTAGCACCAGAGAGGTCATCTGCATGAAAGACCCTTCCTGCCTTTCCCTAATAAAAGTGGTTTTGCTTGGAGTAATTTTTCTTTTGCTAATGAACTCATCCCACCCTGTTTCTAACTATAAAAACTGTCCTTTTTAGGCCAGCCCCTTGAAGAGCATCACAGCTTGTTAGATGGGACGTTGCCCAACTCACAATCATTTAATGAAGCCAATTAGACCTCTAAATTCAGATGAATTCTGTTCTTTATGCTTATAAAACATACCAGTTTTCTTTTTATTCTTCCCCATGAGTTGTTGGCCAAATAAAATCACTTAGGAGTTTAATAAGCAAAGCAGAATGAGCACACACCCAGGAGTCATAAGACCTGAGTTAAATTCCAGACTCTCTCCCTAGCTCCCTGTAGGACATGGGGAGTTTCTTAACTATCCCATCTGTCATTTCTCTCTTCTATAAAATGATCAGTGCCGCCTCTTCCAACTGGGGCAATGTCACACCCTGTGCTCCTCTCCGGCATCTACTTGCAGAGAGTGTCGGGAGGCTGCGGCTAAATCCCAAGTGATTCAAAATTCATTCTGTTGTTTGTCTTGCACATGTGGCAAGTTCGAATTTCATTTATTCCTTTATTCATTCTGCCAACAAACAGTTATTAATGTTCTATATGCGAGGTGCTGAGATAGGTGTGGATAAGACAAATTTCTGTTACACAGCTCAACCCGCAGTTTGGCTGATTACCGACAAATAAAAGAACTAGACTCCAGCGTGTTGAATTCTATGTTCAAAGTGGGTGGGTGTGTGACTTGCTTTGATAGCAGGGAGAAGCAAAGAATCCTATTCCTGAGCTTGAATTTCTTCAATGAAATGGGAAGAATCAGGCCAGGATTAAAACTATAATATAAATTGTCCAGGGATCATGGTAGCATCAATAGATCTAGACTGAATTGAATAGTGTTTTGTCTTAATTTCTGGTTAAATCTGAAGCAATATTGTAACAGAGGCATCTCCATAGAAGGGGAGCTACTATGTTCCTTGCCCCCCTGGATGAGGGGTGGAGCCAGAGAAAGCTATGGAACATGAAGGTAGGTGGACTCAGGGAGACATGAGCAAAATGGATGCTTGCTTGTTGATTTTTTTGGCTTGTAGCAGGAATTTGCCCCAGAGACAGGGGGTCAAGACATGTAAAGACACTTGAAAGAGATTTTGTGATGAGAGACCTGTGGGAAGGTTCAAGATGGCTGCTGTTATTTTGATTGTCTGATTTTTCTCCTTTTGTCTTAGTCTTGCCTGATCCTTCTTGCCTGCTTCCTATGACTCTACACCAGTGGTGCCTTTGATTTGTGGCAAACTTTCAGGACTCAGTGACTCTGCTTGAGCTGACTCTGTTTAGCTGGCATTTACTTATGAGGGGATGGATAATATTGAATATTTTACCGGGAAATGAATATTCTTTCTCCTCTTTTTCCATGCACACTAATCCTATCAAAGTTCTTTTACACTAAAAGTATGTTTTGTCTTACACTAGTTATATACTAAAAGTATGTTTGTGCACATGGATGACCAGATCCCTTCAGAGTGTACAGGTTTGGGGACTTGAGGTGGCTCCATCAATCTCTTGCTAACAATAATGCATTTACTTCCTTTATAGTCTCGAATTTCATTAATATGACAGTGAAGGGATAAAATGACATATATGATCAAGGACTAAGAAGGTAGAGATGACAGCTGATGAAAGATGACAATATTTTGGAAGATGGGATGAGATGGACAAGAAGCAACAAGGTGCCAAAGTGGAGGCCAACATAGGAAAAGCAGGGTTTCATCACAGACTCCAGGAAAGTCTTAGAAACTAGGGTAACCAGAACCCCTTAAGCCCCTAAGAATGGGAATGAGGATAAAAGAAACAGAGATCTTAGAACTCTAGATCTCTTTGCCCAGATATAGCATGACTATATCTGGTCACACTGTTACAAGACCTGAGTGAGCCTGAACTTGGGGCTCTATGGCACACTTGAAAGAGGGCTGAGGTCAGTATGAAAAGAGAGGAGCAAGCCAGGCATGGTGGAGTGCACATTTAATCCCAGCCTCAAGAGACTGAGGCTATGAATCACTTGAGTCCCAGGGTTTGAGACTACCCCGAGCAACAAAAGCAAGACCTACTCTCTAAAAGGAAAAAAAAAAAAAAAGTATGAAGAGAGGGAATAGGTGAATGTACATATCAAAGAGGGAAATGCCCTTCTCTGCTTATTTTTTCTTAAATTAGAGTGCTGGCAACCCTGAGCAGGAGATGGGTAGGTTCCTTTTGGAGGGGAGCAGTTAACAAAGAAGGCATTTCTGCATGTTGACATATAGGCTGCTCCATGTTACAAGCACCAATAGCACATTTACTTCACCCTTGCTGATAACCAAGGTCTGTCATTTGACAAATTTTAGCTATCCACACTGAGCATCCAGTATATTCTAGTACTTTATTCTTAAATGTGAATGAACAACCCAGGCTTAGCAGAAATTCCAGGGAAGTTCCTAACACAAAAAGCAGAGACCAAAACAAATAAAAAGTAAGAAGGAACATGGATGAAGTAGAAATAATATAGGGAACAGAAGAAACATTTAAAAATAAGCTGAGCATGGTGGCGTGCACCTGTAATCCAAGCACTAGGAAGCAAGAGGTCAGTGATCCCTTGAGTTGGCGGGTTCGAGGCTACCCTGAGCAGTGTAGTGAGACCTAGTCTCGAAAAAGCAGCTGGGCCTGGTGGCGAGTGCCTGTAATCCCAGCTACCTGGAAGGTTGAGGCTGGGGATTGCCTGAGTTCATGGGATTGGGACTATTCTGGGCAACATAGTGAGACCTAGTCTCAAAACAAACAAACAAACAAACAAACAAACAAACAAACAAGCAAATCTCAAAACAAAGCCAAAAATAATACCAACAGAGGGAAAAGGGTAGGTGTTGTCTCTGTGAAATAAGAACAATGTTTTATAAAAGGGCACTTTAGGGAAAATAAAAATAAGCCTTTAGATGGGAAAAAATGTTAGTAGAAACAATTAAGATAAAATTTGGTATTTTAATATGAGAAAATCTTCCAGAAAGAGGAGCAAAAAGATGAAAAAAAAAAAAAAGGAACGGATAACAAAACCAGACAATGAGTAATGAATATAAAAAAAATCTAAATTTTAGGAGTTTCAGAACAAGAAAATCAAGAAAGTAGACATCTGGAAATGATTAAAAGATAACAGGAGAACATTCCTAGAATTGAAGGACTTGATTAAAAGAGTCTCTAGATTAAAGGAATCCTATGCGATGACTATGGAATGACCAGCACATGGAACATCATAGTGAGAGCTCAGGATATTCATAACAAGGAATACAAAGTTCTCTGAAGAGATGAAAGTTTTCGAGTTTTAGATCCATGTTCTAGAAAGAAAACACTAACGCTCAATTCCATCACAATAGAATCAGACAGCTCTGACTAGAGATGTAAGGAACAGAGAGCAGCAGGGAGAAGGGGACAGTTAAAAGAAGTTCCCAGAGTAGGGGAGAAGGGAGCTCCCAAAATGTGAGGGGTTTTTAGAGAGCAAAGAACTCAGAAGGGGAAAGAAATTTCCAAGAGATCTTCAGGTGGAACGTCTCCAATAAAAAGATAAACAGATTCAGATATGTATTTGAATATGCCATGAAAAGATATTTATTCTGGCTAAGAATTTGGGGGTAGTTACTTCAGAGAGAACTAAACAAAGTAAAAAATGAAACAGAAACAAACTAAACCCTTAAAGAACTCTATGTAATTCTTGACTTCTGGGAAACTCCAAAGTTGCAGAAGAGAAGAACTGTTAATGTACACCACCATGCCTAGATATAAATTTTTTATAGTCCTTACAATATGAATATTGAATATAGATGTGGAGGGGTTCAGAACAAGTCTCCCTGAGATGCAACATTTTGGTATGTGGTTTATTTTGACCTGAAGGCAATTGAGACCATGCAGGCTCCAGAGAGAATCTATTGCTTCTTTCTTAACACCTAGAAGAATGTAGCTGGGACCTTACCCTACCCAAACAAGAATTATTAGCAGAACTAAATTTTTATGACCTGCCCAGATGGCAGGGTAAACATGTAATTAGCAAACATCTGTTCTTTTTATTCTCTTGTGGATTATCCTCTTCCCCTTTGAAGCCTCTGGCTCCTTTCTCTTTAGCTCAAGGTAGCATATACACTCAATTTTACCTCTCTATATGGTTCCCGTACACAGGACATTTAGCTTGTTTTTCTCCTGTTAATCTGTCTTATACCGATTTAATTATTAGACCAACTGAAAGAAATTTGATAGATGGTAGAAGATCTTTCCTTCTGTACATATTTAACTAAAAATGATAATGGAGGAGGGTAAATGAGGGTGTTGAAGGTCCAAGAGAATAAAGCCTATCCTCATCTCCTATAGTTGGAGATTAATCATTAATATGAAAAACCCAAAACCAAACCAGAATAAACATGATATTTACACATATAAAAGTAATACTAGATGAAACAGCTACATGATTGTAAACCATTGTCCCTGGGGTGTAGCAATAGGGTGAGGAGAATGGGGAGAATCTGCTGTTTTTGTTAAGTCCTGTAACTGATTAAAAACCAAAAATACAACAACTGGGTGGTGGGAGAACCCTGGGGCTGACAATGATGTAAAATAAATAAATAAATAAATAAATAAAACATACAATAACAAAATTTGTGTGTTACTTTGACATAAAAAACATAACCCAAAAGATAATGAAAAGCAGTGTTTTTAAAGAGTCCGTATTCTGATTAATGGCCCAACATAAGAAGTTTTGAGATTGTGTCTCTGAGGTAAACTAGGACAGTTTTCTAACTCTTTAGTATTATTTATACAGCTTCCTGGCCTGATAAAGCAGGCCTGCATGGGGCCATGAATATCTGGTGATGTATTTTTAATGACTGATTATTTAATCCCTTGCTATTTTTCTCTAGGGATTTGTGTGACCCTTTGTAAGATTCAGGAGGCAGAGTCTGTCCTACCACCCTGGTCTTTGCTCCATGGGATCCAGATAGCAGCAGGGGTCGGGGTGCTGCTGGCAGGTTGGGTGCTGGGACACATCTGTTCCTCCCAAGGAAGCCAGGACCTGTGCTCCTGATCTATCCATCCTCCATGACTTACGGGTTCAGTCACCTCCCACCGCCCCTGGGCTCCAGGTCAAACACCTCCCTCCCTAGAAATCCCTCCAGGACCCCTGCCCAGCTCACTGTGACAGAGTCCAGTTCACAGTCTTGGGATGGCTCCAGGTCGAAGTCCTGGAAGATGAGCTTCACAGCAAAGCCCTCTGGAGGCTCGATGTCAATGGTAATGTCCTGGCCTCTGAGATATGGCTTTGGGTACCCTGGGGATGTCAGTTGCTGGGGTAGCAGCTGGGCCAAGAGCACATAACCCTGTATGGGGCAAGCCTGGAGGACTCCCCAGAGAAGCAGCCACCACCTGTAAATGTGTGAGGGTGAAATAAAACCAATGCTGTGACCAGAGGTTGCAGGAACATGAAGAGTCAGGCAGGCCATGCTAGGGGAGACAGAGGCTTGACAAAAACTTTAGCAACTGGCCTTAACCTTTGAGGCCTTGGAACCTCTGTTTAACTCAATGTTCTTCTTCACCCCAGCACCTTCAACTTCTTATTCAACTAAGTTTTCCACCATTGCTCAAATTCTTGGAACGTTTTATCTAAAGCAGGGATGCTTTCTGTTTTGGAAACCCCACCCTGACTATGAGATCTGAGGGACCTGTGGTGGTATAAGTGAGGAACACTTCCTGCCTCAGACTCCTCAGTCTGACCACCCAGAGAGAATCTCTGTCTCTCTCTGTCTCTCTGTCTCTCTCTCTCCCTCTCCCTCTCTCTGTCTCTCTCCCCCCACCCCCTCTTTCTCTCTTCATAGCACACTCACATCTTGCCTGAACAGCTGTGGAGGGGGGTGGCTTCTCCAGAGATAGTTCTCTTCTACCCTGACACCAGACATCTGGAAGCGGACATCTAGGACCTACAAGGTCTTGGCCCAGGCCTGGGAATGGGAGGTGGGGCTGGAAAAGGCTCTGTGGGGGAGGAGGTAGAAGTTACTGGAAATGAGTTAAGTAATTCAGTTTGGTTCCCTTTTTCTAATTCCCTGGCATGAGCACCACCTGCTGTCTGACTTGAGAATAGCTCACCCACTACAAACCCCGGAAAAACATCTCCAAACCGGTAAGCTTTTGGCTTGGGGAATGGGAAGATACTGAGTCTTGACTCTTCTGTATTATTTAAAAACGTGTACGCCCCACATGTAATAGGGTGGCTCCTTGTGTGGTATAGCTTTAGTCGACTGTGCCTCTCCCTCCCTAGCCTTCCACGCATTTATGATACCTGCCTGCCTCTTGTAGAAATTGAAGTTTGCTGCCTGCGAACTTCCCCTCCAATGTCCCACTCTCTTTTCACCAAATATGGAGGGCAAGCACTCATGTAGGCTGCTTGGGATTCTGCCTGCTTGTCAGGGCTGAGGTGATTGGGGACCGCCTGCGCCCCATTGCCCATACTTCATAGGAGGCGGTGAAGCTCAGTGGAGATCAGCTGTCCTATCCTCAAAGGAAGAAGGTGTGTGGAAGGTCAGCAGCTGCTGCTCCCCAGAACACAAACTCCCTTTGACTAGGGACATGGATCACATCTCACCCTGGGACTCAGGGTCATACTATTGAAACTATCAGATTGTTCTACTTACACTTTCTTTTCCCATTTGACAGAATCACAAAGGTTGAGAATGGCTCCTCATCATCTCCCAAGTTTTCAGTCCCCTTTGCCTTGAGTTTCAAGGCACTCACTGGGGTCCCTTAGGCTCCCTCAAAAGCAGTCCCCTAGGTGAGCTAGCCTGCTCCCAAAGCAGGCACTGTGGTTACTTGGTCACTGTCACTGGTGCTAAGCCTGTGAAGCCTGTGCAGTGGAGTCCTGCATACAAGGGGCAGAAGCCTCTTAGCCAGTGTTTTCCCTACAGCTCCCCAAGCAAGCCCACCAACCTTTTCTAGCCCCACTGTTACAAGCACTCTTTGGAGCCTGCTTTCCTCACTTTTCCTTATTCTATCTGATATTTCTAAGCCACACAGGACAATGAAACTCAGCTATCTAGTAGCAGAGTGAGGAAGACCTAAATACATGTAAAATCATACTAAAAATGGCATTCTTCTGTAAGATGTTGCAATCCCAGAGAAGCCACAAGCAGCTCCTTCCAGGCTGCCTCTGGTCATCCATTCTCAAATGATCTGACCCTTTCTCAAGTTCCTTTGGTTAGGATCCTCGCCCAGAACAGCTCCCCTCCACCCTTAGTTGGAGGAGGGACTTAGGAGGCAATCTATCTCACTCCCCCTACCCTGTTTCATGGAGTAATTTGGGCCACCTGTTCTCCTTCTGGTGGTGTGGACACTCCTGCTTCTTGAGACGTATGCTGTAATCTATGCATCCTGTCCCTCCATCTTCCTGGGTTGTCTCTGGCCTGAGCAGGCAGCCTCAGGTTGGGCTTGGGAATTTTTATGGTGTCCCCAAAACTAAGGCCCCAGTAAGAGGAGCCCCCTGTCTTGGATGCCGTGTTCATGGTCAGAGCCTTTGTCTTCCTTATGGCCATGCTGGGGAAGGGACACAGACACACCCCTCAAACAGTAAATCCAGGTTTTATCACTGCCTTCTTCTGTCCTTTTCCAGTCTTTCCTAAGGACTGGTTGCTAGATTTGATTTCCTGGTGACCTTGGGGTAGGATTCCTTCTGTTAATTCAAATAATCACGGGCATTAAAAATACTTAAAATCATATTATGTTTTTATTGAAGAAACACTGGTTTACAGGACTGCATAGGATTTTGATCTTGGATCAAAATGGGGCGGAAGCCCCCAACCAACAGACCACATTTAAAATGCAGCTTCTGCCACCCATGTTCCCTTGGGATCATACCATCCGAGTGTAGCCATTGCCGCTCAACAATACAGTTTGACAACAGGGCTTATTTACAAGGGAATATTAACAGGGAAAACAAAAAGTCTTTAAAGCCACAAATGGCAGTTACCCTGCCCCAGTCACCCTTTTCAGTCCCAAAGGTCCCAAAGACACATGTCCATGATGGTGCCCCTTTGCCCCTCCAAACCTGAGGCAGGCACTCTGCAAAGTTCAGCCTTTCTCCAGTGTCATCTCTCTGCTTCTTCTCTCTCCAGTGTTCTGAGCTGCTTTGCTTCTCCAAGGTGCTTTAAACTTCTTCCACAATTGCTGATGCACAAATCAGCTTTCCAAATCCCTGACTATCTCCAGGTACCAGGTCACTATGCCACCTTGCTGCAGTGCCACACTCTCCATGGCCACTCTTATACTCATCACCATGGCTCCTTGCCACCACCAGCTCACTCTTCCAGCACTCTTCCAGCCTGTCACTTGGGCTATTGGCCCACCATTCTCATGTCTCTTCTCCTCAAAAGTGTATCCCTCTAGTCTCTGCTCCATTCCTTTTAATTTCCTTCTAATCTCTCTTTTTTTTCTTTTCCCCCCAAAAGCCAAAGGCTTCACTTTCTCTCTACACATCCTTTTGGTGATACATTTCCTCTTCCCCACCTGGGGTTTGCAAAAATGTAAAAGTACCCTTCCTATTTTGGCCTCTTTTACCTCTGTGTTTTTCAGACACACCTAAATTTTAATACTGCCCATATTGGGGTCCAACTTCAATACTGCCTATATTGGGGTCCTGGTTTCAATTTTGGGGTATAGGTTCACACTTTTCAGATGTGTTACCACATTGCATGGACCACTGAGGCATGGCAATTCTCTCCATAGTCCACTGGGCCCCCTCCCCTTTCCTACCTACCCATTCCCTTCCTTTCTAGTAGCCTCAACTTTACATTCATATTTCTAGAGTTTGTTTTGATTTAGTCTCCCTCTATTTCATTTCTCTGTATTTCACATATGAGTGAAATCATCTTGTATTTATCTTTTTCCTGATTATTTTTCTTAACATAATACTCTCCAGTTTCATCCATGTTACTGCAAATGGCAAGAGCTCATCTTTTTAAACTATATATTTTAATATATAATTAATGAAATATTAGTGAGCCATATATACATATATACATATATGTATATACATATACATATATATGTGACTGACTAGTATTTCATTAATCACAGAGTCTTAAACTCTTTGTAAAACAAAGTCAAGCAGAGTAATAGAATTTTCTTTTTATGCTGGAAGGGAGACAAAAGATCCCAGAGATATTCTTCTGATTTAACAAACAACAATCTCATAAGTAGTTAGGCTTTTTAGAACTGGAAGAGGTTAGTTAAATATTATTTTCAGAATAGTAAGTTATCAATGACTAACTAGAGTTGCAAATTTTTTTAGTAACTGCTATTAGAATTATTTGTTTTTTGCATATATTTTTTAATTGATGATAATATAACATTATTACATATATATTACATATATATATTAGAGTTGCAAATTTTTAAGGTCTACAGATTCCATAACACTGGTCACATAGCAATCATCTCTGTCTTAAAAGCTGCCTTAGTGCAAATTATACTTCCAGAGATGATATAAATATAGCATAGAACAGGATTATGTATTTTCAGACTAGCAAGATTGAATGCTCTTGATTCACCACTTCATCATAATTAGCTCTATGAAGCAGAATGATGTTTGATTTTTGTCAACTCTAGGACAAGAGGGAGGGTGTTCTCATTTTGCTGGGATTTATTTTGTTAGCATTTTGTGAGACTTGTTTTTTAAGACCAAGCACCAAGATTTTGCTAAGGCAATGTAGACGAGGGGGAAAAAGAGAGCTCTAAGAAGCTTCAAATGATGAAATGAAAAGAGACAGTAGCATATATTTCGTAATTTTTAAAAAAATATGAATCTAGACTTGGCCATATGATTGTTTGGCAAGTGAGGCATTAGCAAATATAGTGCAAGCAGAGGTTATAAAGTGCTTGTTTTAAGGGGCTCCTCTCCAGCTGAACTTGAAATTCTGAGACCATCACATGCATAAACTAGAGCCTCTGAAGGGCACATAGAGGAGACTGAAGTTCTATGGTTGCGAGTTGAGCTACTGCCAGGTCTGTGAGTGAGACCATCCTGCATTATACAATTTCAGTCAAATCAACAGCTTAGTGATAAGCTTAGCCAGTTTAGATGTAAAGAACTTTCAGCAATGCTGAAAACTGTGGAAAACAATAAAGGTTAATTGAGAGAGAGAGGGAGAGAGAGAAGGAGGGAGGGAGGAAGAGAGAAGAAGGGAGGGAGAGAGAGAGAGAGGAGATATGACAAATGGGAGATGGGCACATACATTATGATTTTTGTCTGCATTTGGGGGACAGGTTCTTCACTCCAATAAAATGAGAGAGGGCTTGGTCCAAGGTAGGGCATGGAACTAGGACTCCAGAACTTTCTGGAAGCTGGCTGAACAGAAAATTATGGACATAGATTAATTGTCAGCTTGACTTTTAAATAATCTCTAGGCTAGATACCACTTACTGTTAGGCTCAGAATAGCTGAGATATCAGAGATGATTTTTATTTATTCTTCTTGATTCTTGATGTTGTATAGACCAGGAAGACTTCTTAGCCACTGATATAGAGATTTAACTTGAAAGAGAAACTGATAGAATGGAAACTGTGGAAAACATGCCAGTTAAATTTTTAAAAATTTCTCTGTGCCCAGGATTTTATGTCCATGTCTTTATGCTTTTGATTCTTTATTGACAGCTCTCTAGGCTGCAGTTGTTACTCACTCTACCCTCCCTTTCTAGGCTATGGGCTCCATGATCTGGGTAAGAATTGAGATGATTGATAACTGCATGGAGGCATTAGGACCGACCTCACTGAAATGAGGTGATAGAGACTAAAGAGTAGAATTCACCTCTGTGCACTCTTCCTCAGTTCCTGGTCTGCACCCATCCACCACACCCCCAGTTGGACATCTTGAGTGACATCCAGTCTTGGAGATTATACTGCCTTTGTTGAGTGTTAGAGCATATAAAGCCTCACTGTGTCTGCTTGTCTGAAGGAGGGAAGCCTGATAACTCTGAGAAGTTCAGGTTGGGCCACTTCTTGCCTATCACAGCAGAGGGAGGAGGCAAGTACAGCTCCCAAGGGGCAGCTTTCTACAGCCACCGGCAGTGCCAGCAAGGATCTGCTGGGACCACACAGGAAGAAGAAGGCTCTAAATCCAATGTGAGGTTCAAGAAACCCAGGAGACTCAAAGCAGAATTGAGAATGCACAAAAAAGCACACTTAGGTACATCAAACTGCTGAAAGCCAAAGACAAAGGGAACATCTTGAAAGCAGCCAGAGAAAAGGAACTCAATGCATAGCAAGAACAAAACTTGTCAGAATGCCCACCAAAGATCATACAGAGGAGAGGGTCGAACATCTTTAAAACACTAAAAAAAAACCTGTCAACTCAGAATGGCATTTATAGTGAAAATACACAAGAATTGAAATGAAATAAAACCATTTTATGAGAAGACGTAAGAAATTGGTTGGCAGCAGACCTGTGCCATGAGGAATGTGGAAGCCAGTCTCCAGGCTGAGGAAGAAACATACATGGACAGAGTTATAGGTTGCAGGAAGAGGAATGACGAACTTGTGGGCAGATAGAATGTGCTTTTTTCTGTTGCAGAGTGACCCATCCCAGACACAAACCATAGTCTCTGTTTAATTGAAATGAGCCTTTATTAGCGTGTTTAACTGCTGACCAGGAACACATTCTCATCAGCTGGCAGTTAAAATTTCTGAAGGTAGGCAAGATTTCCAGAAATGGGTACCAAAAAAAGAATATAATCTAAGTAAGCTAATTTGTTATCCTATCAGTTGCTTCCATTACAAAGGCAAAGGATACAGCTAATGGTTGTTTACATTACAGTTATCCTGGGTTTTAGGAGCTGGTGCTTAGGAAAGGACCTTGGGGTTCCTTTCACACACAAAGATTTAAGCTCAAGTCACTGAAAGCTGGTTTACTGCTGGGAAAGGATCTGATGTCTGACCTCAGTTTCTATCCCCACCAGGAGCATGTGTTTCAGTTCTTTTTATATCTTTAAAATACTCATATCTATCTAAGGCAAAAATGATATTGTAATGGGGGTTCATAATATAACACTCAAAACTATGGCATAAGGGCCGGGCATGGTGGTGCGTGCCTGTAAGCTTCAGCTTATGAAGCGGCTGGGCTGGGGATTGTGGTTCGAGTCCCATTTGGGACAACATAGCGATACCTAGTCCCCCCAAAATAGCTGGGTGTGGTGGCGTGTGCCTGTAATCCCAGCTACCTGGGAAGCTGAGGCTGGGGATGGCTTGAGTCTGTGGTACCCTGGGCAGCGTGAACCTGTGGTTCCTCGGGCAAAATAGCGAGACCTAGTCTCAAAAACAAACAAAAAAACCACTATGACATAAGGGATAAGGGGGAAAATCCATTTCATTTACAGGTTTCTTCATACAAACTAACTCTCAGGAATCTGTAAAGTTAAGGCTCAGTTCTCTACTGAGATGTGGTTTCCTCTGTAGTCTAGGGACCCCTTGAAGTATCCCTGAGATCCTCGGAGGAGCTGTGAGGTTAAAGTTATTCTTTTTTAAAAATTAAATTAATTTATTTTCTTACATCATTGTTCATTTTTGGACAGTATTTGATTTTTTTCCCTAAAGTGTAGTCCCTGAAGTTCTCCCACCACTATAGCACCTGTGAACTATTTTAGTACCTGTGAACTATTTAGTACCTTAGTACCTTGTGCTCTTCCCCTTTTTTTGACCTCTTTCCCTCCCTCCTCCCAAATATTTTTATAACAAAGCTGCTATTTGCTTCTCCCTCTTGCTCTTCCTTGATGTGTGATGACATTGTCTCAGTAACTAATGAAATGTATGTTTATATCTCCTGTGTTTTAAGATGTTCTGTTTTATTTTCTGAAACAGTGGCAGCTAGACAGAACCTACAGAAACAAAGCATCATTGGGTTTCTCAATACTTTTTAAGGGTGGAAATTTTGAGAGCAGTTGTCCTAGAGCAGTGACTCAAGTAAAATTAAAATTAATTTTAAAAAAGGCAAAGTAAATTGCCCATCTGAAAATGAAAATGGAATTCTGAATTCTATACTGGTTTTGTGTGAGGGTACATGCTTCTATTGGAAATGATTAGGAAGGATCCTGGTTTGTTGAGACTTTCACTGAAACTGATGCTGTCTCGGGCAAACTGGAACTGCTGGCTGCTTCTAGTGTTGGAATGTTAGAAGCCTGAACAATAAATTGAGCCAATTTGGTGTAGCACCCCCTTGATTTAGGAGACAAGCAGTTCCCTCCCTAAGGGACCCCTCCCTCCCTCCGTAAAAGAAAACAAATTGATAACCCCTCAAATGGCCTTATGTCATTATAGGTAACTTTATGGTTAGCCTAGTCATAAACTTAAAGTGTGTCTCTAACAGGCGCTCCATATTTTACATTTGTTTTACTTAGAATAGGAATGCAGATGGATAGCTTAGGTTGTAAGACAATATAAAAGGACTTAACTGGTCAACAAGCCTGGGCTGCTGAGTCTCCCTTGACTCGGTAGCCCTCAGCTGAGCTTTCCTAATAAACTATTTCTTTTGCCTTTATCTTCATGTGTCTGGGATGTTTCTGCTGAGCCGTGTTTGATTCAGGGCCTAACACTAATTTTTCATCCATCTCCCTTGTCCCCCTTTTTGTTAGCCAAATGTGAACCCCTCAAGAGCCAAAGCCACATCTATTCTGTGTGTAGGTCTCCAAACAGATAGAGGAGGACTGAATAAAGGGAGGGAAGCAAGCAAGTTTCAAGTTGTAAGTACATGATGTTCATAATAACTGAAAACATTCATGGAACACTCCAGAGTGTGATCCCATTGGAGCACAGACTACAGATGATTTAAAAGATGTTTTTCTCTTGGATGGAAACTATACTTCTTGTGAGGTTCATGATATAGCACTTACAGACTTGGAACTACAATGTTGTCTCCCAGAAACTTACAGAATGTTACAAGTTAAGGTTACCTCAAAAGCAATAGATTAGATTTCTCTGTTGATTCCTGTAATGCTATTAAGTCATTTTTAATAATTCTTAAATGCATTGATTTAAAATGCTCATTGTCACCAGACAAGATAAAAAAGATGAGATCATAGTCCTGAAGAAGAGGTTACACCCAGACTCTGGGGGCATCTTTAATCTTTGTGACTAATGAAGAATTATTTGTCCTTGGATATGAACTTGGGCCAGACATGGATCCTCTTAACCTTGAGGAGCTTCTGTGGGTAGAGATATCCCTGTTGATATCCTGCTGTCTCAGCTCTCTGCCATCCCCAGTTCTCACACCTTTTATCTTTGACTTAATAACATTGCAGAAATTTTACTAACAGAGAGCCCTTTGCCCCTGGGTTCATAGGATTTTGTTTCTCATTAACAAGCATGGGACATAAAAGCCGGGAAGGGATGCTTCAGGGTGAGGCGGGTAGGGGTGGGAGGGTGGAGAGAAAACAGAGGGAGTACATGGGTATGACCCCAGGAAGTGGACAGATATTTTCATACTTTGGGTTTTTATTTTTGGTTTCATTTTTGAATTTCCTGTCAGTGCTGCCACCTGCTGTCCTTTGTGGGTAAAGGCCTGGGATTTCCTGCTAGCAAGGCAGCCTCTACACCCAGAGTTTAGAGAGGAATCTCTAAATCTCTAAATCTCCCTCTCTGGAATCCAGAGCAGAGAGAGACCTGGGTTGGGGGGGTCAGGCCAGTTTCTTCTCTTTTGACAGTCTGTCTTGGGCTATGACTTGTTGGAACTTCTATGCCCGGTGTCAAGTAAGAAGAGAAACAGTGGAAAGGGGTGGAGAGCAAAGGCTGGGTCAGCTGGGTTGGGCTCCTGGGGCTTCTGTCCTTAATGGCCAGTAGAGAGGGGGACAGACTAAGGATTCAGGGGAGAACAGTGACCCTAAGGGGAGCTGGGTCTGGCCTGTAGGCTCCTCAAGTTGCCGGTTTTCACTTTCTGGTTTTGGCTTCCTCATCTGTAGAGTAAGGATATTTGGGCAGGGCCTCGATCAGCCGGAAGGAGTGTGTCAGTCCATCATGCTACTACTCATTTTAAAACCTCTTAATCACTGGCCCACGAGGTGAAATCCAAACCCCTTGATTGTCCTGGCACATTCTTCATTCATAATTCATTCTTTGTTCATTTCTACCCCTACTCTATGTAGCTCCCCCTTCATATCTGTGCCAGCCACAGGATCATCTCCCAGCTCCCCATTGTCTTACATTTGCACATGTGAGTCTCTGACCACCTCCATGTTTGTCAGTCACCACAGACCTTGGGTAGCTTAGTGGTTAAAGGGATGGGCTTCCAGGCCACGGTTACCAGGTTCAAACTCAGGTACTGCTAACTTAGAAAATTTGAGGCAGAGGACAACGATACCCACTACATAGGAGTATTACATAATTTGATTACCAACATTCCTTGCCTGGAATTTGGCAAACATGCAATAAATACCACAACTTGCTTAGAGAAGCAGAATAACGAGTGGTTAGGTCTGTGGTTCTAGGAGCCATCTTGCTCCCCAGGGGGTATTTGATGGCATCTAGAGATACAGTTTTCACAGATCGGAACACTACTGGCCTCTGATGAGTTGAGGTAGGGTACTTGCTGGGAATCCCACGAAGCACCAGCTAGCACCTCCCACAGCGCAAACATTCTGGCCCCCAAATCAATAATGCCAACAGTGCTGAGGTTGAGAAACCCTGAGTTAGGTGGATGGGAGTCTCTTGTGCCAGTCTGTTTGGCAGATTGGCAAACCCAAGCAAAAAAGATTGGCAAGTCCTAGGTCTACTTTTATTTGCCTCACGACCTTTGGAAGTTAAACACTCTGTTACATAGTTTATATGCTGTTTTGTTTTAGAATTGCCTTGACCAGGCCTGGAGACGCCCAGATTGCTGGTTAAACATTATTTCTTGGTTTATTTTTGAGGATGTTTTTGAGAACAATTGAGCTAGGGTTGCAGGGGAGACAGATGGGCCAAGAGAGGGCGCTTGAGCCAGAGGCTGAAGGAGGGAAGTTAATCCAAGCCTGGCCTTACCCCTTATGCAGTTCCCAATGAGGTTTCTGGCTACATTGTTAATTTTTGTACAGTATTGGATGTGTATATGTGTACCACAGCTTCTTTTTTGTTTTTTAACCAAGTGCAGTTTAAAAAAGAAATTTTTATTTATATATAAATTTCATAACATTGTAATCTCAGGGATTTGCCCCCCCCTCCACTTCCTCCCCACCTTTCCTCCTGCTCAAAGTGTGCTTCAGTTTGGTGCTTAGCTTGTTTTGACTTTTCCTCAAGGCTTTTTTTTTTTCACTATATCCCATACATTAGTGAAGCCATTTGGTTTCTATCTTTTTCTTCATGGCTTGTTTCTGCTAATATGATTTCTTCTAAGTCCATCCATGTTGTTATGAAATCGTCGAATTTGTCATTTTTAATTGATGAGTAATATTCCATCGTGTATATATACCACATTTTTTTCATCCGATCATCTGTTTTGGGGCATTTAGGTTGCTTCCATGACCTTGCAATTATAAATTGTGCTGCAGTAAACATCCGGGCATAGGTGTCCCTTTGTACCCACATTGAGGTCTCTTTTGGGTAGATTCCCAGAAGAGTAATTGCTGGGTCAAATGGTAGTTCCATTTTCATTAATTTGAGGGTCCTCCACACCGCTTTCCATAGTTGTTGAACTAGTTTACTACCACAGCTTCTTGATCCACTCGTCTGTTCTGGGGCACTCAGGTTGTGTCGTGTCCTTGCTGCTGTTAACAGTGCCGCAATAAACATAAGAGTGCAGGTTTTCTTTTGTCACTCTCCCTCTTTTAAACAAAGAAGCTCTGAGGGGATGCAGATTCGAATATGGAGACTGGATAGAGAGAGAGGTTCAGTGGAGGAGAGATGGGAATCGGCCATCTTGTAAAGATGTGAGCCATGTGAGCTTGGCCATGTGGCCACCGAGGGCCTGCAACAACCCTCGGCTGGCCCAGGCTGGCAGCATGTGTGCTGAAAGCAGTTAAGGAGTTTGCAGATTTGAA
>PVHY01006681.1:0-72695 GCA_004024945.1 Uropsilus gracilis
GCTGGCTTTTGCATTTCAATGGTAAAGGTGATCAGTGAAAATGCTAATGAAGAGTGTGTAGCCTGCTTTGTAGAGAGTAGCAGGCAGATAAGTGTATCCAGTTAAGGTTAAAGGTAATTGCAAAGGAACTGCTTGTAGCCTGCTTTGGAGAAAGAAGCAAGCAGATAGCTGTAAACAGTTAAGTAAAGTCAGAAAGTCTTCATTTTACCCTGTTTCATTAGGATGGAGTACATGCTTTTGCTTTGGAAAGTGGCTGCCACTGTAATCTTCCCAGTTTCAGCATTAGTAATAGGTGATGCTTAACATTTTGATTGAACATACCACTGTTAATAAACCTGCTATCAATTCAGGAATCCTTAATCTGCTTCAACCAGTTTCCCCAAGAATTTCCAGTAATGCCCCCTACAGGGCCCTCCATTACCTTCTCCTTGTGCTAACTCGTACTTTTGAAGTTTCAGATAACTCCTTTGGCTTTGAACAGGAAGTGCTGTACCAAAAACTATTTTGTAATTTTCAAAAGGAAATGGGATTACAATTCTCAGTTGTTTCCTAAAAGGCTTGAACCTCTTATTCACTGTATTCAGTTACATGTGCAATTTACCATCATCTTGCTTCCATTAAATAAACTCAAAATGAAAAGCCTCAAGGACAAAGAAATATTCTCAAACCTAGCCCCTCCCATTCTCTCTCCAACACCATCTCTTTCTGTAGAATTGCCTCTGTCCATGTTTGTCTTAGGGCCTGCTTGTAGTTTGGCCTTATTCTCTCTAACATTGTTTCCCTCCTTAAAATACTTGAGGTTCCAAGAGGCCTCAGATGACTTTGAAGGTTATTATATCTAACAATAAGTGTTCTTTTTGTAATTTAATGTTCCCTTACACCCTCATGTCAAGGGCAATAGTGTTGAAATAAATCTGTAGACCCAAAATGGAAGCTGTGCTGACTGGAGTGCCATGTCAGCAAACAGAATTTTGTGTTCCTATAAGTGTTCTGTTTGATCAGAAAAATGTGGTACATATACACAATGGAATATTACTCATCAATTAAAAGTGACACATTGGACAATTTTATGATAACATGGATGGACTTAGAAGAATTCATATTAGCAGAAACAAGTCAAAAAGAATAAGACAGAAACCAAATGGTTTTACTACTATATGGGACATGGGAAAGATAAACAAAAAGCCATGAAGAAAAGTCAAAACAAGCCAACACCAAATTAAAGTACATAACCTGGGGGGAGGGGTGTGGGACAGGGTGGGTATGGTCAGGAAGGGGGAAGTGAACCCCAGCTCACAAAGATGTGAAATTTACATATAAATAAATTATTTTTTTCTTAAAAAGAAACTAAGTACTATCCAGTCAACCAATTCCCAGACTTCAAACTAACTCTGGGTTCTGTATTAATTTTCTCCTTCCTTGATCTTTCCAAATAAGGTCATTTCTGCCACCCTTGTGAACTATGTCTTGTTCCTCTTCACCATTTCTAACACTCTGTAAAATTCAATCTTCCCCAAAATCCCTCAGAAAGAGTTCTTCACTGCTTGGGAAGTACCATGCTCCCCCAGTCCATGGATGGTAGTTTTTTTTAAGGACATCAAAGTCAGTACCATATTGTTTCAGTTTTGTCCTTTGATGGGAAAAATAATATCTTTAGAATCACATTTCCTTTCAGAAAAATGCTCATTTGAGTGTGTCTTCCCTTTCTTCATTGATTCCCATGTGTTTTGTTTCCCTCCCCAGATACCATAGTCCATCTTGGCCCTTTGGAACTTATGATCCTTGAAATTAACACAATTTAGAGACTTCTTGAAATCTTACAGCTCACAGCTACAAGTCCAATTTTAGTTTCTGAAGCTTAAGTCTGTTTCAATTTCAAATACTTGGTGAGAGTTAAATATGTAGGAAGAGAATTGACAAAAAAGGAAGTAAACCTCTTGTCTGTTCCTTCCCCACATCCTGAAAGATGGTTGATAATCTGAGCACAGAAAACAAGGGGCACCCCATGGCCCCCAAACTGGCACACTCTAAAGGGGAACAGTCATCTACACATACCAAAACAAGCATACTTATTATAAAAGAATGTGTGCATAGTGTTAAAGAAATGCTAATAGTTTTCAAATAAATCACCCAAAGTTACAACTCGAAGGTTGTTATCCAGTCATATGGGATCAGTCCAAATCAGGGCCACTGAAGCCTGGAGGCTTGCCACAGATCTAAGACTCCTTCAGGTGGGAGTCACAAGAAGGGGCAGAAGGGACCAGGCAAGTATGGAATGAAAGGAGCAAAATCAAAGCCCAGAGAAAGGCCTCGCCAGGTGTCTCTCACTCACAGGTCTCTTTGTAGTGTCTCTGTGCATTTCTCCTCCGTGTCTCTCCTCCAAGTTCCCCAAGTCCCTGGTATAATTCCAAAATTGAGAAGCAAGCACCCTTCTTTTGTGTCTCTCCTGAAGTCCACCCACCTTCCTGTTCTGTAGCTTCACCTGGCAGCTCCGCTTTCCCCTAGTTCCCAGTTGCTAGGCCAAATTGACCACATGGAAATGGGGGTGATGGTAGCTCCCCTTTTATGGAGATGTCTGTTACAATAATGTGTTCCTCAGGAGAGGAAACCAAACCTTCTGAATCCCTACCTGCATGTGAAGAGTAGTTACTAAATGACCTTAGCACCCAAAGGAGTAAGAAGTCTTACTTGACTCTCCAAGGGGACCCTCTGGGATTGGCCTTGCAACCCAAAATATGTACTTGCAAATGTAGTGACTTTTACAGTTTTCCACATAATTCACACCCTCCCTGCCCCCTGCCCACCCAAGCTCATTGAAAATATAGGTTCTTAAAGCACACCCTAGGGAGGTTGTTCTTGCAAATGTGAGGAGAAATTCTGCCACTAAGATCTCTCTAATTCTTATACCTGCTGTGTCTTCACTAGGAATCTGGAAGCTGCTATGATCTTCTGCTTTTCTTACAAAAAGGATACCAGGCAGAAGTTATTGAATAAATAAAATAAGAATGGATACACTTAGTTAGCTAAATTCCAATGCACCCTGTCTATCAAAGTGTGTTGCATAGTCTAAGAGCCTCAGAATCAAGGGGTTATGATTAGAAATGTAGGTTCCAGTACAGTTCTTTTGACTTGAGTGAGAATTTCCTAACTTTAGGCCCAGGAATCTGTACTTTAGCAAGCTTTCTGCGGGATTTTAAAAACTCTACCTGGAAACTGTTCTCCTAGACATTATATCTCCTTAATAGACTGTTGGAGGAAGAACCCCAAGATATGTGAGCTTGCTGACTACCATGTGATGGTGGAGGCCTCCCTCAGATCCTGGAGCCAGTTGCTGATTCTCAGAGGGTGTTTTAGGAGTAATGGCCAAGAGCTGAGAGACACTGGCAGGTTTGTTTGTTTTTCTGTGTCTCAGTTTCTTAATCTATAAAATGGGTATGCGTGGAGTTTAGTTCATAGAACTGTTGTGAGAATTAGAGGCACAGTCACATCTGAGGCCCTTAGACCTGTGCACAAGAACTTTGTACCTGTCAATTACTGCTATGTCCTCTGTTAAAACTGTTATCGTTATCTCAGTCTCCACCCTCTAAAGGGTCAAGTATCTAAAACAAACTAAAAGTTTTCTTCAGTTTTTGTAGCAAAATTGTATTTGAACATAGTCACGTTCAGCCTTAAATTATGTTCTGTGACTGCCATCCTACTACAACCAGCAGTCAAGTAGCTGCAACAGGGACTATGTGGCCCACAAAGCCTGAAACACCAGTTATTTTATTTTTCCCAGTTATTTTGATGAAAGCAAAGTTAGTTTACATTATTGCATTTGCTTTAGGAGTTACTGGTTCAAAATGTTACAAGTGTATATTTTCATACCACCTGTAGCATCAAAGCCCCAGTAATCCTCCAGCAAGTTCCACTGGGTCTTTTCCCTTCCCAGCTTCCATCTTATCACCCTCACTTACTGGTTGCCTAGGCTTTTTTTTTTTTTTTAATTATATTTTATTGTTTACATATATATATTATCTTTACATCGTTGTATACCCCAAAGTTCTCCTATGACCATGTCACCTGTGAAACATTGTCCTAATCTCTTATGCTCATCCCTCCCAGATTTTACACTCCCCCCTCCCTCCCTTGTGGTAGGCTTTAGTTCTCTTGTCAGGATGTTATTTTTAACTTTGTTTGTCCTTTAGGTTGCCTCAGTTTTGCAAGAAGATGTCAAAGGTTTGTTATTGGTTTCACTTTGTTTGACCTTTTTTTTTTTCTCTTCTGTGTTCCACCTCTCCCTCCCTTGTGGTAGGCTTTAGTTCTCTTGTCAGGATGTTATTTTTAACTTTTTTTGTCCTTTAGGTTGCCTCCATTTTGCAAGAAGATGTCAAAGGTTTGTTATTGGTTTCACTTTGTTTGACCTTTTTTTTTTTTTTCTCTTCTGTGTTCCACCTGACTTCTTTTTCTTTCTATTTCTGGACTATTTTGGTTAGCATTATCCTCTTAAGTTCCATCCACCGTGTTGCAAATGACAAGGGTACATTTTTTTTTTTTAACTAAAAAGTGTTCCCTTGTTCCTTTGTATGTATATACCACATTTTTCTGATCCACTCCTCTGTCCTTGGGCTTCCAAAACTTAGCTGTAAACAGTTCTGCAATGAAAGAAGGAGTGTATGTATCCTTTCAAAATAGTATGTTTTCATTCTTTGGGCAGATACCTAGGAATGAAATTGCTGGGTCATTTGGCAGATCTATTTCAAATATTTTGAGAAACCTCCATATTGTTTTCCAGAGGAACTAGAAGAGTCTACAGTCCCACCAAGTGTATTTAGAGTTCCTTTATCCTCATGAGCATTCACTTCTTGAGAATTTTCTGATCTTTTGTTTTGTTTTTTGATATGGGTCATTCTTAAAGGTATGAGATGGTATCTACTTGTGGTTTTGATTTTTATTTCCTTGAATAGTTTTCATAGAACTACTGGTACTTCTCCCTGCTAATATACTGATCCTCATTTCTGCAGCCCCATTCCAGATGTGACTGTTCCCTTAGGAAGTTTACCTTCAGTATCTATAAAGGAAGTAATAACTCAAGTATTCTGTCCACCTGCTATCTCCTAGCATTCTCCTCATTCCAAGGTTGTTTCGTTTTGACTCTCTTAAGAAAAAGTTTGTTAACTGTTGCAAATACCTTTGAATACCATGAATATGTTGATGGCCTGGAGAGACAGCGAAGACGGTTGTGTCTGACATTAGCTGACAGGCAAACAGCAGAACTTTGTGAGTGGAGCAGAAAAACAGTCCTGTTTAAACAACTTAGAATGGATGATGTAGTAGGTAAAGGATATCCCTGAGAAGGAGTTGGGACAAGAAGACATGGCCAGGTTCCTATTCCAGTCCAGTGTGCGCCCTGATATGGGTAGAATGACGATAGTTACAGGGGAGAATTTCCTTTTTCCACCTACCATTGCTTCTTTCTTTACAAGCCTTCTGCAACAGGTCACTTTATAATAAGCCTTACCAAGATCGAAATAAGTTACCATACCCAACATGATCAAAGAAAATTATATATTTTACTTTATTTCACTTAAATTAATTAATTGCCTATGTTTTACGTTGGGATAGAGGCAGAAAATAAGACATGGACCTTGCTCAGCAGAGTGTATGATCCACTTTTTTAACTGCAAAGTTATAAACCATTCAAACTTTGAAACATGAAGAAGTATCTAGTGTTGCAAATAACTGATGACTAATTAACAACCCTAACAAGGACCATAAAGAGAAAACCACCAGGGCCATGATGTGTCTGTTGAAGACCTATGCTCTCTTCATGAAGGTGCCACTGCAAGGAGAGTGCTGAACTGTGTTCTGCTTGCCTGTCATTTGTCAGAAGGCAGGGCACATGGACAGAAAAGCTACAGGTTATTGGGTGCTTCCTTATGTTTCTGGTATTAATGGTTTCATAGACGATCTCAATAAATACCTGCATTAGTCCCATGAACGAGCAACCACCATCCATCTTATACATGGAAAACAGATTTTGAAAACAGGATTTGTCAGTGACAAATCCCCCTACATATGACACCAAAGCCATCTCTACGCTGTATTGGTCAGGTCAGTTTAAGAAGGAAGGAAAAGATACAAACACAAGTGGCAGAAGGCAGGAAAAGGTGAAGAGAATTAAACAGCACTATTATTCTTTGTTTGAAATCTTTATCACTGAGGTTTAGTAGACAGCAGTACCAAAACCAGGATAGTGAGTTTTTTTTTTTTTCTTCCTCACACGTCCAGGTAGGTATTCTCAATAAGTGGATATTTACTGAGTCCTCCATCCAGTTTTTTAATCATTAAAATTATATTTGTTGACTTAAAGCATGTTAGCTGTTGAGCAAGTTTAAGTCATTTTCTTCCCTTTTGTAAAGCACTTCTAGTGGTCAGAGAGGGGGGAAGATGAGTCTTGTACTTTCTTTTACAACCTCACCATCACTGGATTTATATAAGCAGAAATCAGCCTTGAGCCATGGGCCTCCTTGACAGTTATCTACCCCCATCTTGAAGGACTCTATCTATAATTCAGGAAGCCCCATTCTCTGCTTCCAGGTCTGGCCCACCTTCCTGATCCATTTGCAGTGGAGGACTGCTCAAAACTAAAGATCTGTGTACCTTGCGTGTGCAGGGTTAGGAGGATGTGCAAATATGTGCAGCACTGTACCTTTGCAAGGGTTAAAGTTTCTAATATGAGAGCAGGGCAAGGTCCAACAGGTATTCATCACAAGGTGTCTCTGCGAACATTTGTTCACTTGCAACAATGGTTTCGGTCAGGACTGTTTGCATTCTCTTTTTCATCTGTTTTTTTGCCCATATTGCAGCTGTATCGGTAAGTAGTGTTCTGCTCTCCCAGGTTTTTGAAATATTCTAGTACATGTTATCTATTTTTCTGTTTATTTCCTTTTAGATTAAGCACCTCTCTGAAGAAAATGGTAAGAATCAATGGAATTGCAAAGAATTTTTCTGAGTTTCCTTTCTTTTGTTCAATAAGATTAATATTATTTCCCCCTTTTAACAGTACATAATGCAGCTTCTTATGAACAGAAGGACATTTCAGATATCAATTTAGGTGAGTTCAACTTCTGCCTTACTGATGCCTTGATATAATTAAAAACCCATTGATAGAATTTCTGAAAAGTTTTAAACTTCTTAGTTCTAAATTGGGGAGAAATATTTCTTGGGGAGAAATATTTATTCATGCTTCATTAGAACTGCAGAGTTTATGAAAAAATAGAAATGTGGAATGGGAAAATTTTCATTTTCTACTTTATATATATTTTAAAAAGGATGATAATTCTATTTGCTAAAGAAAAAGTATAAAGAATAAGTCTGGCTATATTTAGTGGATGGGGGCGGGAATAAGCAATTTCTTAACGGGCCTGCATCTTCACTAAAAATTGCTTGCTCAGGATTTAGAGGTAAAGTAATTTCCATTTTGACATCTCTGTAAATACATTTCTTCAAGAAATCCATCAGCCTCACCTATTAAGAGGAAAAAGAAGCTGAGTTATCTCTCTCACTTATCCTGCTTCTGAAATGAGCATTCTGTACATCCTGGGTATTTTTCATTAGGATTTCGGCTCAGGATTATTAAAAACTTATAGCTTTCATATCCAATTGTTTATTTACCTATCAAAACTTGTTGTAAGATAAGCCTATTTTCATTTTTTATTGATTATATATATATTTTATGTCCATTATATACCCCAACGTTCTCCCACCTTCATATCACCTGTGAACCATCACCATGATTCCTTATACTCATCCCTCCCCTGATTTTGGCAACCCGCCCTCCTACTCCCCTGCTGTATACTTCAGTTCTGTTATCAGTCTGGTATTTTTAACTTTTTCTTGTCCTTTTGTTTGTTTTCTCTATATTACACATATATAGAGCATTTATCTTTTTCTTTCTAACTTCAGCTAGCACAATTACTTCTAGCTCCATCCATGTTGTTGCATTTAACATGACTATCTTTTTGATGACTGAATAGTATTCCATTGTGTAAAATATCATAACTTTTTAAATCTGCTTTTCTGTTTTTGGGCTATTCTGGCTTTTGTAAATAGTGCTAATGCTGTTTTCTTTTTGTAGGAAGGCAGGTAATTCCTTGTGGGTTAGGGGTTTCCTGCTGATCAAGGGAATGGGGATCACCTCCAGGTGTTTTGAATAATTGTTCAATAGCTCAGTGCTTTCCTAAGACTATAAAATTTAAAAAACCCTGAGCAAGAGGTTAAATTCCTTTGACCTTGTTCTACTTAAAGGGAAGGCAGACTCATTAATACTTAATTGAAAAATCTTGGGAGTCTGCTTGGTGAAACAGAGATATTTTAGTAAAGTAAATGGGTGAAAGGGTCCCAAGCCCTTGGATTCCCACCCAGGGCATCACCTTCCCTCTTTTGGAGAGAAGCAACCACAGTGTATATAGGTCAGAAAACAGAGTTGTTATTAGAACTAGAGTTTTCCTAATCTTATATTTATCTAATAAAATAATTCTTTTATCATAGAGCCATTTCTTACTCTTCAGCTCTCCCACCACCTTTGAACCATGACTCCAATGAAGAATTTATACTCTGTGGGTTTTATCTCTTCTAAATTCTATCCAACCAACCAGCAGGACTGATTAGGTTAGCTGCCACATGAGATTTTAATCATTTCTCTATAGAGAAAGTGATTGCTCTTTTCCTATTGGCCCACTACTGGGGTCAAGGTCTGAGTGAACTTACTTCGCATAGCTTTGAAGAACCCTCCTCTCATCATCACCACTGACTCTGTCCAGGTGTGAGGAAATGCATTCTTTTGCTCAGGCCAAGCCAACACTTGACACTTCAGTAGGCAAGTGTCAATGGCTAACCTACTGAAGACCTACTTAAAAGGTCATTTAAAACCTGGCATCTACTAGTAGTAGATCTGTGGTATCATCGCTGCTTGTTTAATTTTGCTCTTATCATATCACTAGGTTATGCTTATGCAGGTTAAAGAAATCTGGGAAATTTTTATTTTCAGACAGGATGATGCATAGACAGCTTTGGTTTGTCATTAGCAAGTGAAACCATAAATCTAAATACTTAACATCTTCTGGCATCATTTACAGACCAAATCTCTCATAGGAGTCATAGACTTTGTCAAGTGGGACCTTGGCTGCTGAATGAGGTTGTGGGAATCATTCTGTGTCTTGATTTCCCAGTTAGAAGTGAGAGGCTGTCCTCAGAATAAAGTGCAATCCAGTGAGCCTGTCTGAAATAGTTGTGGAGGTTTCTTGTCACATGATGATCATGATAAGAAATGACATTTTTTCACATGCTTGTTAAGTGTTCTCATAAAGAACTTTTTAAAACATCTTATTTTCAGAAAGAGTATGAGGCCAGAATTCTGACATACCATAAGGGAAAAAGTATATTCTGCTAAGATCCTGATAGATGTATTTGGAGATAAGAATTTGAATAGAACTATTCAGATTTGCCTGATCTTAATTACAAGGCTTGAGCAACTTGTAATTAGCAAGCTGAGTTTGACTTTGAAGAGTAGCATTGTTTTATTGTAGGAAAGAGCAAATTCCAACCATTTGCTGAGGGTCTGGAGGCAGGATGTAACAAGCAGAATGAATCCTGGGAGGGAAGTCAGGAATTCGGACATTCACTCAGTCACTAACAAATCACTCCCTGTTTCAGGATTCCATTTTCCTCACCCACTAATCTCCAACGTATGAGAAATTTGGAATGCTTGATTAATGAGATCCCTCCTAACTCATTCTTAGCCTAAAATCCTTGAACAAGGCTTCTTCTTCCAAAAATTAAAACAAGTGATATGACAATATGTGATACTTATCGGCTGTTTACATTTGCTCAATATAGGGAATTTTTGCATTATGCTAAACTTTCACCTCACAAAGAACAATGGACATGTTTAAATAGAAAATATCTATTTTATTATGAGAAATGTCTCCTAGTCATGGTCATTCAAATATTTCTTTTTCTTAAATCTACGTCCAGCTGCAGGTTTGGACCTTTTTCAAGGGGACATCCTCTTACGGGTGAGTACCTACCAATGACACAGTAATGTCCCTCAGGATGGCTGTGCCCTGGAGTCCCTGTTCAGTGTCTAACTCCGGGGTGGGCACGGTGGAAGAAAGGAATCTAATTCACAGCCTGTGAGCACCTCCGCTCTGGTTGGGGATGACAAAAACAGATGAAAAAAATCAGCAAACAGTACAAAGTCTGTTATCACTCTATTGTTGACCCACTCATTTACTTAGTAAACAAAGAAAGCCAGAGAAGGAAATGAATCCATATGTTTAAAGTTCCATCTCGGTTTGGGGGAGATGCAGGTCTCCTTTCTTTCATTTGTATTTTTTCTGAATGTTCCAAGTTGTTTATGATGAATTTTTATAGCTTGTATAATCAGAAGATCATTGTACTAATTGTTTCACTTTCCTGACAGATTGTGGACTAGGAGTTTAGCGGTGGAGGAGTCACAGGTCTCAGGGGTTAACCTTCGCAGTCACCTTTGCCTCTGTTTTCACAGAACTCCAGAAATGGCCTGAGAGACCCCAGCACCAGATGGAAGTTCCCCATTCCGTACATTCTGGCTGACAATCTCGGTAACATTAATTGTTTTTAATTAGGGCCTTCGGTTTTAACCTTCTCCCATCCCCCACCTCCTTTTCATCAGATAGGGAGTAACCACGGGGGTGTAGGAGGGCTTTCCCCCTTGACAATTCTTTATCTCATAGAATGAAAGATGTGACTTTGCATCGAAGCCAGTGCTGCTTAGCCAGCCTGGAATTGCTGAGGACCAAAAACTAATTTCAAAAGTATGGAACACATGTTGACAAAATCAGGAGCTACAAAAACTCAGTAAAATATAAATTGACCTCATAATAATGAAAAACTTGTGATTTCAGTAATCATTTAGGTTGGTCTAAATGTTACCTGATCACAGTATTTTCAATGTGGTACCCGAGTCTGCCAGTCACCCGAGGACAGTGGTTTCTCCCCTACAGAAGTGCCGCTTAATAAGAGGCCCTGGCCTGCAACATCAGCATCACCAGGGACCTGAGAATTGACCCCCACATTTTTGGAGAAATGGAAAGACCTTTATTTCACATGTTCATGATCCTTGTTCCTTAGAATTAATAATGTTCATACTTATCTACTGTAGGATACAGGACTAAGTAAGTTTCGCTTTGCTTATTACTGGAAATAGTAATTGATGGAAATGAAGAAATACGGGAAGTCACATGTGGATGCTGGCTGATTTCATGCAACTGATGGGACTGAGCATCTCAGTGATAGGAAACCTCAGGACCCTAGCCCTAGAGAAGAAAGGGGAAGATTAGACTGGAGAGGGGAAGCCAGGACAAGCTTATTCCTTCTCCTCTGCTGCTGAGGTGCTTCCACTCTCAGGGGACATAGATGATGTTTCAATATTTCCCATCACTGTTATTAGCGCTAGCTCCCATCTCTTTTCTGGAGAAGAGTTAGGGATCAACACGGGTTGTTGTTCTGTTATTTCTTGGAAAGCTGAGTCAGGTTATTTCCCCTTCAGTGTTTGCCAGCACATTCACAAATTAACACCCCATATTAAAGGAGCATGTTTTAAGAAACATCAATTTTTTTAAAGCTGAGTTCTCTACCAATTTTCTCCCTGTTTGTCACACCAGTGCTTAACTCCTAGACACAGACACACTTATTGAACTTCTATTATGTATCAAGACAGGAACCTTCACTTTTTATTTTCACTTTCACTTTATATTTTAATTAACTTTCTTGCCTCTGTGAGGTACAAATCAGTGCTTCTCAGATTGTAACATACACAAGAGTCCCCTGAGGACTTTGTTAAAATACACAGTAGGTTGAGGTGAGGTGGGGCTTGAGGTTCTGAATTTTAATTCAGGTGACAATGATGTCTTGGTCTGCAAGCCACAACTTGAGCAACAAGTTGTGCTCGTTTTAGATGTATGGTAAAAGACAGATTAATATAGAGAGAAAGATTGAAAACAGGTGACCTAAAATCAGGTAACAGTAGTTACCATACAGTGGCAGGTTTCAAGTACTACCACATGATAACCACCTTTTGGATTTGAGAAAATTTATATGCCTGGGTCCAGGCAAACATCGTAGAGTCAACTTGTTAATCTCCACAAATAGCTTGCTGGAACTTTGATGAGATCACGTTGAATGCAATTAACACGTTAAAATATTGGATCTCCTAGTCCATAAGACAGCATATCTGTCCATTTACTTAGGTCTTCTTTAATTTCTCTAGTCATCATTGTGTAATTGATCAATTTAGAGATCATCCTGCTTGGTTTTTTTGTTTGTTTGTTTTTAGCATTCTCCTATCTCTTCTAGTCTACTATATAGATAATTTTATGTCTTTCCAATTCACCATTTACTACTGTTTCTAGTTTTATTATATGGTCAAGACTTCCATTGCCCTATTGAATAGAAGTGGTGCAATTGAGTATCTTTGCTCTGTTTCCAATTTTATTGGCAAAGTAGTCAATATTTTATTCATATGTGACATTAACTGTCTTTTTCTTTATAATGATTCCCACCATTCCAATAACTAGTATTGTGATATGTTGTTACTGCTGCTGCTCTGATCATAAATGAATTTTGCCTATTTTAGAATTCCATTTAAATGGAATCATATATTATGCTTGTTTGGTTAAAGCTTTGATACTCAGTAAAATAGTTTTGATATTCATTAGTGATGATATGTGTAGCACGTGTGTGTTGTCCGTGGTATGAAGACTGCTTTTAGTCTTGTCTGTGCATCACATTTTCCTATATTTTCATAGACCTAGTATATGTTGGTTTTATTTTTGACATTGTAGTTATTCCCTTGTAGAGATTCAGTGCTCTATCTTAATAGTGTCAGTTTTTGATATAGCAGATAGACTACTGACTGGTCATCTCGGATTTGTAGAGGTTTTATTTAGATTTTGTTTTCAGTTCCAAACAAACCCTTTAATGCTGAGACAGTCTTTGCTCTTAAACAATTGTCTTTGGGATTTCATGGAATAACCAAGAGTTTCCCCTGTTCTTCTAATAGACTTAACTCAAACTCCAAATCATTTTTCCACTGTAGTGCACAGCAATTGAGATATCTGTTAAATTCAACTTAGCCTTTCACCTGTTAACTTTCTATTAAGATCTTTTGGGTCTTTTTCTATTGATGAAAGTCCCTAGGTCAGACTAATCTTGAAGAGGTGTTTAAAAACAGATTTGGAAACCATCAATTCTTCCCAAATCAATGAATTATTTCTTTGATTTTTCTGTTACTCAGGCAATTCCAGGTTCTTCCCTGTGTTATGGCAACAAAATATAAGTGCAGGCTAATGATTTTCCTTTCCCTTTGCATGAAAGTATTAGAAGAACTTTCATGCAAGTTCTTTTAATGTAAATGTTGACCAATGAAATCTTTCTAGAATAAACTATCCTCTAATTTCTGTCCATTTTAGTCATTTTCTAATGAATTCAAAGAATTTTTTACTTAATTTTTCTAATGTTTTTAATTGCTATTTGTAGGAGGATTAGTCTGACTTAAACTTGTCAACCAATATCAGAATCAAAAACTCTCTCAAATGTTCTTAAACTGAATATCACTAGCTGTGCAATGCTCATCTTCCAGTAAGTAGAATCATTGTGTTTGCAGATAACTGCTCATATTATCTTATCCAGGACTCAGGAGGGCTATTGTTTTTCAAAGCTAATGTGATTATTCAAGACACAACTATGTAATGCTATGTCTGGATGTAGTGAAGATCTAAGAACTAAGTATACTATGCGATGAGGCAAAGATTGTCTCCTTCCTCTAAAGAATTAACAATGTCCTGGGTGGCCATTTACATAAACACAAATTGTCAAATATAGCTCACACATTCAGAGAAGACACAAAGGGTTGATTGGGAGGTAAACAAAGAGACTTCAAGAATGCTTCATTTCCATTTTTGTCTTTTAAATGAGACGGGTACCGTTGTAAAGTTATCAAAAGTTATTCAGATATGGGTGGGGGAGGTAGCAGAGAAGTGATTTTAAAATTAAACCACTGTTGGGCTTGAGGAAGGAAAAACAACATAATTGGATAGACAGTTTGACATTAGTGTAATTTTCCTTATACCTTTGTGGCAATGAAGGTCTCTTGAGTGCCTATCTTCATGGTATAGATATCATTCAGTATGAATAAATAAAAGTTCATGAAAACCCTCTAGTTAGTTTAATGCATGTGCTTGTCATTTGTGCTGTTTCTACATTTAATTTGCTGATCTTAAGACATCTGAACTCTGGAATCTTCAACTTGGTAGTTTATAAAATGAAAACAAGCGTCAGGGAAATACGAGATAAGTGCTTGGCAAACTGTCAGAAATTATGAACTCTTTGAGAGAATGCACAAAATCAGATGTGCTGGAAATATAATTTAACTTTTATAACAGTTTAATTTTTAACTCAGAGATTTGCACATGAGTATATGTGCACCCACACCCAAAGTAAAATGTAAAGTCCATTCCACTGGTGCATCTTTCCTCCTGCCCCATACTTATTTTATGTAATGCCAAGGTATCTGCATGTTAAGTGAAAGGAAAAACATTTACTCTTTGATCATTGTCCCCCATCAAGCTACTAGTAGGCATCTATTTTTCTTGCTCCTTCAGGTTCATTGGGGTTCTTTTGCTTTGTCTCTAAAGTTGGGTTGCATAAATCTGTTCCAAAACAGTCTGCTGTGCTAGCTATCTAAACTGCCATTTACCCAAGGGTCTTGCAAGGAAAGGGTAAAATGCCATATGTAATTTTATTTTGAATTCACAAATCCCTCTAAACTCTGCTCTCTTCCTCTAATGCGTGGGGATACCTGTTCAGCTGGAGTAAGGATTATCATTCACACTACTCTTCTTCAAGGCACTTTATTCATGCAGAAGACAGCATGACCCACTTTCCCTTCTGTCTTTTGCTCTGCAGTAAGACTCTCCCCCAGCAGTGCACTCAGGATCTTTGAATGAGTGGAAGGGAAAGTCAGAAAATGGGGAAGTTATGATTTTGTCAAGTCACATAGACATATTCTTACTATGTTGTTATATTAACATTGTAATTTAAAGTATGCACTTAATATTTATTTCCATCTGCAACTATTTTTTGTAATTGTATTATTTTTGGTTTTAGTTTTCAAAGAATCTGTTTACTACCAAAAACAAACAAACAAACAAACCCCATAATGGACCCTGTGGATTTCATTTGGTAGCATGACTTGATCTAATCTATAAGTTATATATAGTATGCTAGATTCAAATAATGCTCATTGATACTTTTACTGATTTCTGCAGACCTGAATGCCAAAGGAGCCATTCTTTATGCCTTTGAAATGTTCCGCCTTAAATCCTGTGTGGATTTCAAACCCTATGAAGGAGAGAGCACATATATCATCTTTCAGAAATTTGATGGGTTCGTATGAAATTTTTCAGAGTGTGAAAATGATGCATCCTTTGGTTTATAAAAAAGTAGTTTTTATTTCAAAGGCTAGAAGAAGAAACTGGGAAAGAAGCTTGAAAATAAAATAAAATCTTTCACTGTGAATTTTTTAGTTATGTAACATTTTTAACATGTTCTATGGAGAATGGGTTTTTTTGGGTACTTCTGAAACTAAAGCTCCCACATGTCTTTACTATATTTGTCTTGGTTCTTTTCCTTAATATTCATCATATTTTCAATAAGTTAAAAAGTTGGGTCAGTACTATTTGACATGTAAAAAGTATAAATATGAACTTATATGTAATATATTACATGTATATAATGATTGCATCATACACTATACACAATATTGTTTCAGGTATCTAATAAATAAAAATTGAATCATGAAATTAAATTAAAAATCATAAAAAGTATATCATAAAATCAGGAATTAATTTTAATATTTGAACTCATAAAAATAATACATATAAACAATTTGGGTATTATGGGATAGTAAAAATATTAAGTCTAAATGCATGCTAAAAACATCTTTTAGATTTTAGAATTTAAAATGTCTTTTAGAAGATTTGTGAAAATTTCTTTAAATGTCCTAGTAAATTTCATAGTTTTTTAGTTGTATATGTGGATATATATATATATATATATATTTGCATCATCGTATTAACCCGAGTTTTCCCCACTGCCATGTCACCCATGAATTTTCATCTTGTTTGTTAAAGTATAAGCCGAATCTTGCTTTCTGGTACTATTTTAAATTATAGTGCTCTATTGATTGGACTTCTTTGAAAAGTTCTAGATATAGATGTGCTCTTTTATAGTTATTTCAAAGAAGAAACATATAGTATATCAATAAAGAAGTTGTTTTTTTTTTCTTCAATGACATTTATGTTTGCTGAGTTGATTAGAAGAGGCTGGGAACTAAAGCTCCCACATATCTTCACTATGTGTGTGACTTCCAGCTCTGCTTTGAGTCTGTGTTTTTGTCTTCCAGTCACATCCCTGCCTCTAGATGTTACCTGGATTGAGCCCTCTAGTTGTGATGGCAACCATTTTATCACATGATTTAGCTTCTTAAAATAATATACCAAAAAGGCAGTGAAAAGAAAAATAAATGCTGATGACTATTTAGATAAATGTTAAGGAACTCATTTGCTTTGTATTCTGGAATTTTATGAATTATAGCTAACTTCAGAGTTATCTAGAAGAAAATTTCCCTCTTCCTCTTTAAAGGTGCTGGTCAGAGGTTGGTGACCAACATGTAGGACAAAACCTTTCCATTGGCAAGAATTGTGACTATAAAGCCATCATAGAACATGAGATCCTTCATGCTTTGGGATTTTACCATGAGCAGTCAAGGACAGATCGAGATGATTATGTGAAGATCTGGTGGGATGAAGTTATGCCAGGTGTGTATGACCTTGAAGTGGTTAGGTGGAATTTGCTATTATCTTTATCATTTCCTGAGATCATCTTTGAATGACCCAGGCAAATCTGTGCATAGAGGGAAACTTCAGTGGAAATGCAAAATAAGTCAAGGTTTGCAGGCCTCTCCAGAGGCCAACCATGATCTTTGCCGATGTGATCACAATCTAGTGCAAAGTCTTGGAGTGATATATTTTTAATGACTCAACATGGGGGTTAATTGAAAGTTAATCAGAAGTTTTTGCTTTATCTGAGTATTTTTGCTGAAATTCTGACTAAAATGCTATTTTCTTGTCTAGTGAGTAAATTATATTAGATCTCTGAAGATATTAGGGCTATTTTTCTGGATGTGACATTTCATGTTGTCCTAAGAGATTATGTGAAGTATAATTGACTATATTTTGACCCTACAATATAACCACAAAAAGTTTTTTTGGTGCTTTTCCCAGTTAATGATAGTTGTTTTAAAAACAAAACAGCAACAAAAATGAAAATGAATTCTTTTGTCTGAAATTGTACTCCCTGTGGTATAGTTCTACATAGTATAAGATCTGGTTAATAAAAATTCACTGGTCTTTTCTTCCTCTTTTCTAATTACCTCTCTTTTTCTGCCTTCAATTCATCCTCTGCATAGGACATCACTGCTTTAGTTCACGTATTATAATGCAATCCATTATTTTCACAAATTTGATGTTTTTTTAAAATTTTTGTTAGACTTCCTTCCACATAGAAAATTATTTTATCTTCCTTAATTGTTTGAGACACTTAAGTAAAATATTTTTAAACATACCAAAATATTATTTTCAAGTTGTTTCCTGATATACAAAAGAAATAAGACTATGTTTCTAGAAATACCCTAGTTTTCAATTAGGAATTAGTTCAGTGTAGAAAAGCATTACTTTCAGCAGAAACTTCAATTGTTAGAAATATCTTAACTCTTACAACTTAAGGGTTTCATGAAATGAATAATTGCCTATAATGGTTTGTTTTAGTTAGATCCCAGTTTTGTAATTGGGTTCATATAATGCAGTACCTTTATCTCTTGCTTTCTTGGATATACTTGATTCTGTTGAAAATTGTATATGGAAGCAGAAAGCATTCACATTTTTAAATCTTTTTTTTTTCTTTTACAATCCAAAGGGTATATTTATTAGGAAAATGGGAAAGAAAAGAGAAGCGCCTAGATAGTCATAAGTAGGCAAGGGAACTGCCTCTGCAAGGGACTATATAGAGTCTCTTGCATAGACACAGGCAGATAGTTTTGGGAGAAGAGCTGCCACATGTTTAAGTCTTGAACAGAATGCTTAGTATATTGAAGATTGTGGGTTCTCTTTTCTTAGAGGGAGGCACACATTTGCCAGGGTGATTTGTAGATGTGCTCAGCTCTGGCTCAAGAACAAAATGCACTTGCACTTATTCATCCACTATCTTTCTTTTATAAAAGCCTAGTACTACCTCTACCTTTATCTGGTATAACTCATAGGTCTAAAGTGCCTGTCATACATTGTTCTTAAATGAGATATCAAATCCAGCAAGATTGTAAAGAAGAGCAGTGTTATCACTCATGGTCGTTTATGACTTTTATTGCATCTCTTCTTCAGTTAAAAACAACTTTACTATATAACCCTAAGAATATATTGTACCATGAACACAGTTCTCTCCCCAAATCCATCTCCATGTCTTAAGTCAGATTTATGTTTCCTGGATCTGTTCTTTTCCACTAAGGGAAAAATTCAACCTTGGAGGTCCAATAGAAGTCTGAAAACTACAGCCAGTAGCCATGGCAACTTGCTTTGTGATTAAAGTACTATGGGAACTCAGTCATGCCCTCTGTTTTCATATTGTCTATGGCTGTTTTGTGTTACAATGGGAACATAGAGTGATTATGACAGATATCATGTGGTTTGCAAAATAAAAAAATATTTTCTATTTCCTGCTTTACATAAAAGGACCTAACCTGGTGATTTTATCAAAGTAAAGCAAACACATCCAGTGACTTCTAAGTGACTCGCCTAAAATGCCACTATGAATCTGCAGGAGATTCCAGACTCAAGTTCCTCATACTACCTTGTAGCTCTTTACAATTCTGACCCATCAAATGACATCTTAAGCCCAAGTTTTCTGGAAGGAGTTACTTTTCCCCTTCCCAGTTTGGGTCATCATTTCTTGCAGTTTTGTCCCACCTCTGATATTTTGATCTTTCTCAAGTCAGCCTCCTTAAAATCTTTGTGAACTGGGAAGATGAAGCTTCTGTGTTCTTATTTTATAGTTAAAACAAGGTCTTGCTCAAAGGGGTTCATTGATTTTTCCAAAGTTACTTGGACCCCCCTCCCCAACATCTATTGTCCCACCAGAGGTGTACATCTTCAATATGCCTCTGCTGATGTCTCTGATGGAAATTATACGTTATTCTCTCTAAATTGTTTTTTTTTAAAGACAACAACTGTATAGGAAGCAAAAGGAGGAAAACATAAAGGTGGGTACCTAGGATTGGGAGCCAAGGAGCAATCTCATTCAGTTTTCCTGTCATTCCTGCCACTTTCTCTTTACTGTTACTGACTCTGTATTTTCTAAGATGTGGTGGATTAAAGAACAACTGATTGATTTCTTGCTTCAAGATTTCTCATTGCATTATATATTATTTCATTTGCTCTAACCTCATAAAAGTATTTTCCTTCCTATTTTGATTAAAAAATTTTTTTCTGCTGTCTGGTTTACTTTTATATTTTTATGTGAATGTTGTCAGTTGCTTGCCTTCCCTTCTGCCCTGGCCTGTGGAAGAGCTGGCCAGGTCAGCTCTTGATGGCTGAGATACTTGATTTCTAGCACTTTCCTGACTTCAAAAATCCCTTGTCCTGCTATTTGGCATACCTGCATCCACTTTGATATTTAATCTTCTTTTTCTGAACGGTTTATACATAAACATTTAAAGAGACATATACTGCATCCTTGATTTAAATATAAATAATAATTTATGATATATAATAACTTTATATAGTATTTGTTATAGTAATGATATATTAGTATTAGTGATATATTGATTTTTTTATGCAATCTACTAATTATCTACACACACACACGTATAAGCCTCTGCCCTTTTCTTGATTTTGACTTGAGCAGCTAGTCAAAGAGTCAAAGAGATGAAAGTATATGACTGAGCAGGGTCTGTGATTCTCTCCCTAACAGGTTACCAACACAATTTTAACACCTATGATGATGGCTACATCACAGACCTCAACACACCCTATGACTATGAGTCTTTGATGCACTATGCGCCTTACTCATTTAACAAGAATCAGAGTGTCCCTACCATCACAACCAAGATCCCTGAATTTAATTCCATCATTGGGCAGCGTCTGGACTTCAGTGCAATTGATCTGGAGAGACTGAACCGAATGTATAATTGCAGTAAGTACTTCTGGGTCTGAGGGCTGAATGAAAGAGCTCAGCAGACATTTTCTCACCCTAGACGTTTCCTCTTTATTATTTTTTCATGTTCATTAGAAAATGACCAAACAATATAGCCTTGTTTCTCTATTTCTAGAAAAAATGATAATGCTACCCCATAAGATGGTTATTAAAATCAACTATGTGGCTATGTTTTGTAATATCAGAGTAGTATTGAACTAATGAAGGAATTGTAATGTCTAACATTTACCTTTTTTTAGAACTATGCATCACTATAGAACTCAAGACAGAAGATAGGCTTGAAAGTATTTTGTAAACTGCTGAATTCTTTACCTAAGTTAACTGTTCCTAGAGCAACCTAATGCTCTGGAAGGATAGGGTGCTTTGGAAGGTGACCCCACTATGTCAAAGAATTATGCTTTCACTCTGTTCAGTAACTCTGCACAGCAGACTTCCCAATTACAAAGTCCAATATTATAGGTATCTCATTCTTGATCAGAAGGAGTTCATGACACCATTTACATAGCAGAACATGGAAGTAGACCTTTTCATCATTTGGCTCCGTAAAGTGGACAAGGCCACATCAAATTTGGCAAATTCTAGATTCAAGAAATGAGAGTAGGATTTGCATTTGAGAAAAAGTAAACGGAAGGAAGGAAGGAAGGGAGGAAGGGAAGAAGAGAGGGAGGGAGGAGGAAAGAGCATTCATTTTACTGTTGTATCTGAGCAATAAGGTCTTAGTGCCCTAAAGCCTCAGATATTTGAAATGAAATGACTTAAATTTTAACCAGATGATGGCAAAAATATTTTTTGTAGCAACAACTCATACTTTTTTGGACCACTGTGCTTTTGAGAAGTCAAACATCTGTGGAATGATCCAAAGTACAAGAGATGACGCTGACTGGGTGCATCAAGACAGCTCTCAGCTGGGACAGGAGGATCACACCTTGGTGGGACAGTGCACAGGTTGGTGAAGTGGAAAGTTCCACGGAAACCACATGTTGAGGTGGTTCCCCAGGATCAACTAAAACTGGCAGTTAGCATGTTTGGTTGATTGGAATATCAGCTATCAACCTGCGCAATCTGAACAAGGACAAAGGACATCTCTCATATCTTATTTATTAACAATAAAAAACATCCAAGTTCCAAACACATGAAAGACATTTTCATGTAAGCCACACTAAAAGTTATATTAGTTGTTTTAGGATATAAGTTTGTTAAGACATGACTTTGTAAATAAAGGCTATATCTCTATAGTAGAAACAGAATACAAGTCACATATGTAGTATAAATTTTTCTTATATTCACATAAAAAAGAGAAATGAAAAATTATCTTTAATAATTTATTTTAACTTGATATGCCTAAATGTTAGCATTTTAAGATATAATCAATACAAAAATTATTAATGAAATGTCACATTTTTGTAAACTAGACATTTGAAACCCAATATATGTTTTACCTTTATAGCATGTCTCAGCTTTGACCAATTACAAGTTAAATGTCCAACAGTCATTTAAGTTTGGCAGTCACCCAATTAAGGGCACAACTTCAGATATTTGCTACATATGGTTTATTCAGCGAAAAAGCTATAGTCAGATACACTTGGGTTTGAAATGTGGCTCATCCAGTTGCTAATTCTGGCCACAAAAAAGTTGTTTTTGTGGCTGCTTTTTAAGTCTATGCGTTTATAAGGCTCTCTGACCATCAAAATATTGATACTTCATAGTGATGGTGAAAAAAGATAATAAGTTCAGCATCTCTAACTGCAAACCAGCAAGTTTATCATCTTTTTTCTTACAAAAAGTTTCCTTTAGTTTTCATTTCTGTTTTAGCAAACTCTTATAATGTGCCTTTCATGGCACTTACTTAGAAGCAGGCAGAATTATAGTTTTTTTAAAGACTGGACTATTGTGAAGTTGCTCAGTTCAAGACTGGGTAGGAGTTGGTTAAATTTTCTTCCCAGAAGGAACCAGGTGCCAGGCCACCAGGGAGACTGCTAGGGGCAATAAACCTCTCCCTCCAGCCTTGTCATAATGTGAAAATTATGTAATACATTACTAAACATACAATCGTAAGTGTCCAAAGGGTGATCTAAGTCTGAAGTTCTCACTAAAATTCCATCACAATCTCTATTCCAGTCTTTCTTGTGAGCTTGTTGCCAGGTTAAGATACAGTTTCCAGCTAAATAGAAAGCTGCTCTTCATGCAAGAGACATCTTCTGCAAAAATGTTACTTCAAAAGGAAAGGAAGTGACCACACTCCAGGAGAAATATCTAGAAAATCTTTATCAGTCAGCCATTTCTCTTTTTGGACAGCCATTATTCTTCCACCACAAAGTACATAGAATGGGGGTATGCTCCCTCTGATCAAGAGCACAGCAATATCCAGGGTGACCCACAGACTCTAAAAGTCAAAGGATGCTTTGGAGATAGAAACTTCACTTGAAGGCCAGAGAAACGAATGAACACCTTGTGGTGAATCAGGGACCAAAAAAAAAAAAAAAAAAAATAGATCTCCCAACTCCTATGCCTGAGTTATTGAACTTGCATTTCTTCGTTCTTGGTACACCGAGGTGGGAATTCCTGAATCAGGATCACCCTGGGACCTTCTTAGTCATATGAGCTCTATTCTCTTTAACTCATGCACTCAGTAATTCCCAATGCAGATATCTCAGATCTCAGGCTACTAAGTTCAAGTACTGAGAAAAACATGCAAGAAAATAGAATTTTCCCTGATATGATATGAGAGCCATAGTAATATTTTTAAGTTTTATGAGAAGCTTTGTAAATATAATTGTTTTCCAATAAAAAGGGGGCAGACTCTGGGTATGAGGCAGAATGAAATAGATGGAACATTTGGTGAGAGGCTGAATACGCAGAGCTTCAGTTCTGCATTATATACAGTTTGAAAAGTGCACTGGTTTACCCATGTGTTCAGCTGCCTGCTTGTGTAGGGAAGTATTTTAAACTACCTGCATTGGGAAAATCCCAGCTCTCATGCAAACGAGGAGACTTACTTGGCTCTTTATTTCTTTTAAAACTTTACATTCAAGAAAAATTCCTAATTAGCTCCTGATATGGCTTGAATGCCCCTTCTGATAACAAGGTAAAGTTGATTTTTTTTTTTAACAAAAACAACAGGGAAGGGGTTTATTTTCTTAAATGCCACGGAGATAACTTGAAATTACTCTGGGGAAAATGATCTTAAAAAAATGCACCTCATGCAATGTATCACAGTTAGCAACATAAAAATTGAAGTGTCAAATGTTTAGAAAAATTTAATTACTTGAAGCACTTGTAAAGGTGATTCTTAACCACTGAAAATATACCCAGCTGTTATGTTAGAAACAGGAGAAATTGAACTTTATTATTTGTGAATATTTATTTTTTTATATTTTTTGGTTACACTTTTAGACACAATTTGTGAATGTTTAAATTCAATTCTTGGACTCTTGAACCCCATAATTTCTTATACAACTAAACTTTCAACTCTTGCCCATGGAATGATCTCTAACTTAAAACAGTGAAGTCAATAAGGAAGAGAATTCCTGTCACAGACACTAACTTCCACTAAGCTGATTTAAAGACTGTATTTCTTTATGTCAGAGGTGTGCATTCCATAACCTTGAAATGGAAGGCCCTGGGAAGAGGCAGCAAGGAGCTGTAAGTTGGCACATTGAGACAAATAGAGAATGTACTGGGAGTCTCCTTTTTATTTTCCCCAGAGGGGTTCGAGTTGCCTGGGTGATGGCTGTGTTCACAGTAGCACTTTACTGTGGTAAAGGGACCCCTGTGGTGTGGATCACTGGTGATGGGACATGAGGATGCTGTTTCCATAGGTGCAGGCTATTCCATGTACTTCAGCACCAACTCGGGGGAAAAAGAAGAGGCAGCCCTGCTGGAGTCTCGGATTCTCTACCCAAAGAGGAAGCAGCAGTGCCTGCAGTTTTTCTATAAGATGACAGGAAGTTCTTCTGACAGACTTGTCGTCTGGGTCAGGAGGGATGACAGCACTGGCAATGTTCGCAAGCTGGTCAAGATCAAGACCTTTCAAGGTACTTACAGGCATTCTCACAAGGATTGATTTTACTTAAAATCTGGGATCCAGCTTCTCTGCTCTTCCCTCTTCTCCCTTTTCATAGTCCTTCCTCTTTTCACTCCTCCACTCCGGTTCATCATCTTCCCACTCTTTCTTTTTCCTTTCTTCACTTCTTCTCTCTCCTCTTCCAAATGCCTTATGTATGCTTGGCATGCTTTAGCCATTAAACCAGACATTCTGAGTGGTTTAATGACCCAGAAACTAGAAGCATCCCTTAGGGTTTAGGGGAGACTGAAATGTAATTTTTAAAGAGACCAGTTGAATTATGTAAATCCAGTTTTCACTAGAACTTTGGAGAAAACAAGGACAGAGAAAATTAATGATTCAGGGGTGAAGATTATGAAAAAAATCAGAACTTGATGTGCAGGAGAGTGAATGGTTTATAGTTGACCCTAAAGGTTTTTGTAGTGATTTCAGTAAACAGAGTGATACTGTTATTCACTATACAGAAATAGCTTGAACCTATGTTTGAAGTTGGTGGGAATAGTCATTTGCATATAATAGCTTCATTATAATCATTTGTATATTCTAAGCTTTGCTTTATGTATGTATTTCTATGAAATTCAACATTGATTTTAAAATCTTAAAATGCTAAGGTTGGCAGTTGACTGTGAGGGTAACAGGGCTATAAGTCAAGGTCTAGGGTTTTTGTTTTGGTGGTCATCACCAGCAAAATAGAGGCAGCTTTTCCAGTTTTCCTAATTTTCATTTAACAAGTGGCTCAATTAAAATGAGTCCAGAAGCAGGAGGGATTCTCAGTTGTCAGAGGCTGCCAGCTGAGACTGAACTGGACTCATGCTGTTAAATGAGGAATACTTCATTTCACTCTTATCTGCCTTCAGAACACTGAAGACAGGACTGTCATGATGGACATCCGGAGAGCAGAGAGCAGCTCTTCCATTCCTACAACATTTACCTTAAGAAACATTCCTTGGGAGTTACCCACAAATTTATGGGTGAATTCCCTGCCTGCCATTATCTCATGGGAACTAATGTTTTACCCAATTTTATTGTACCCTAGTCATTAGTCCTCCCTAGTTAAATGGTCGTAAAACATTCTCTTGGTCACCTTTTTTTGCCCCTTGCCTAGACCCTATAAAAGGCCTAGTAATTTACCTTAAAGTTGCTACCAGTCAGACTTCTGATAGCCCACAGCCTCCAGACTGTGTCTGTCTCTCTCGTTCATCTTTTCTTGCAACTCTGTGCCTGGCTCTTTACACTCAATGCACTTGTAGAAGAAGCTACTGCTCTTACTGAGTGGGCGCTTTCTTAGATGCTATTAGCTATTCTAGAACCTTCTGTCACTCTGGTATGAAGTCATAGGCTGAACCATATGAAATTGTCATTATTTGACTTTTGGTTTGTAAATTCGCTAAGGGGGCCATTCAGTGGTAACATTAGGACCTGGGGACAGCTATACCTTCAAACTCAGGAGAAAACCAGACCCTATAGCGCTAAAGAAGAAGCATAATGAAAAGCAAATTCATGATGAAGATGTGAATATGCATTCTTATATTAAATCATTGTATGTTTTCTCCTTGGTAGGTGGTAGTCCCTTACTAGAAAAGTGACTCTGGAAAAGTCCCTGACCCAATTTATGACAGCACTTAACTCATAGGGTTGTTGTAGGATTAAATGAGATAATTCAAGGAGATCACTTGGCACAGTGCCAGACTCATCATCCGTGCTCAGTAGATGTTGGTCACAGTTGTCCCCAACCTTATTCTTTGTCCTCAGGAGTCAAGGACCAGGACTGGAATATTGCTCATGTGACACTCAGAGAAGAAAAGAAGTTTCGCTACCTTTTCCAGGGCACTAAAGGTGACCCACAGAACTCAGCTGGAGGAATTTACCTGGATGACATCACACTTACAGAAACCCCATGTCCCACTGGCGTCTGGACAGTACGGAATTTCTCCCAGGTCCTTCAGAACACACGTGAAGGGGACCTGATTCAGAGCCCTCGATTCTACAATTCTGAAGGCTATGCTTTTGGCCTATCATTGTACCCACACAGCACACTCCCTGGCCAGGTGAGACTTGCCTTTCACCTGTGCAGTGGGGAGAATGATGCTATCCTGGAATGGCCAATGGAACACAGGCAGGTGGTGATGACAATACTGGACCAGGAGCCCGATGTCATGAAGAGAATGTCCCCAAGCATGGTGTTCACTACTTCTTCCAAGAGCCATCCAGGTAACTGATTATGTGAACTGCTTCTAACCTTGGAAGGGCCAGGAGGTGTGAGTCTCATCAATATATCTACAATTGGTCCCATTGGAATATTATGTTAAAGATTGCAATGTTCTTATCTTTTTTCTCTTTTCTAAAGTCATGCACACTGAGGGTGTGCAATATGCCATACTCTCTGACAGATTCTTAGAACATCAGCAAATCAAGCAGTTCCTGCCTCCCTGAACTCAGCAGGACTGAGAAAACAGCAATTGTCAATTATCGGCCAAATAGCATTTGTGGGGTCTATACAGACCAAATGCACTGACTCCTAAAATATTACCGATGTCATTTTTTGTTTGTGAAAAAACTCACATCAGTAGGGAAATAAGCAAACTACTTTTTCAAAGCAAGAGCCTTCAGCCTCTAAAGGAAGATGCTGTCACTCCAACCTCATTGAGAAAGTCACTCAATGGTAGACAGTCACCCATTCAAAATTGTGCCTTCCCCCACCTCATCCCCTGACAATTTTGAATTTTAATTCTGGAAAGAACAGAGAACCTGATTTTCCCCAACACATTCTTTATCTGATTTATAATAATCTCTTTCTAGCCATTTAAGACAAGTTGGAAAGTGAAGTATAAAGAGGCAATGTGATTTGTGTTACCTATAACTTTGCAGGTCCAAATGGGACCTCCATGTGGGACAGGCCATCCATCGTGGGAACCTTTGATCAGAACTGTAGTTGTTATAGAAGCAGCAACTGGGGATGGAGTAATTTCATCTCCCACCAAATGCTGAAAAGGAGGAGTTTCCTTAAAAATGATGACCTTATCATGTTTGTGGACTTGGAAGGTACTCTTTGCTGATTTCCTAAGTATATAACCCTATGCTCTGGTTGTTCTGCTATTATTTTAAGTTAATTAATTTATTTTCATACATCCTTGTTAGTTTTGGTCAGTATTCGATTTCTCCCTGAGTCAGTGTCCCTGTACTGCCCTGCAACCACCATGACCCATCTCCCCCATCCCTTTTGTTCTTCCCTCCCTGTTTTGATCCCTTGTTCTTCCCCCTCTCTTAAGCAATTAATTCATAGAGGATAGGGAGACTTATGAAGATTATGTTTTTAGAAAAGATATATCCTATAGAAGCATACTTTATGTTTCGAGGACTCACATCTTTAGATTAACTATCTTTGAGAGAAACTAAAATTTTAGTGTTATTCTTCAATAATCTTACTGACTTCTAGTTAGTTTAAATAGGTTTACCTGTGCTAACTTTATACCTGTATTTTACATTCAATAAATAAAAAAAGAACTTTAAAATAGCTGGCATTATCTCTACATAGTGTTATTGTAGTTTAAATACCAAGCATTGTAAGAATCAGCTGTATAGTTAAAATAACTATTTTAAACTAGCCAGCACTATCAAAGTCAGCTAAATTCAAAGTCACTTTTTTATGTCACTCTGGGTGGCACCTGTGAAGGATAGTGGTTATCTAGGTAATGTTCTCCAAGAGTGGAAGTTGATTGTAGTCAAATATTGTCAATTTTCCTCACCACCTTTTGTCTATTTCCTGAAGATATCATCCACCTTAACAAGACTGAAGTTCCCACCAAAAACGCAAGACTGACCTCACAAGGCCTCATTCTCCAAGACCAAGAGCAAAAGACCTCAGAAGACTCAGACAATGCTGTATTAGGGAAAGAGCTGCCAGGCAGCTTGCAGCAGGAGCAGTCCAGCCGACAGAAGCGGTCAGTGGAGAACACAGGCCCCATGGAGGACCACAACTGGCCACAGTATTTCAGAGACCCATGTGACCCAAACCCTTGTCAAAATGAAGGCCTCTGCGTGAACGTGAAGGGCATGGCAAGCTGCAGGTAGGTTCTGCAGGCAGGAGGAGGTGGTAGTAGGTCAGCTGACATGGGCCAAGAATTGATTTCACCCAGTTCTCAGGTTAAGGGAATGACAGCATCATTCAGTCACCTGAACCTGCTTGTCTTGAATCCACAAAGCTGTGTTCTGAATTGGTGCCAGGGTCAAGCAGGAGTTCATGCGTCATGGTTGTGTATATTTTAGCGAGACTAGCAAAGGCATGACAGACCCTTGTCAGTGTAGCATGAGAGTGTGTGTCATTGCTGAGGTGAGGCTCGTCCTGATCTCCTGGGCAAGGGGGTGCCTACCAGCCCTCTGGTGCTGCCATTGAAGCTCTGTGAATAACAGCCACCTTGGGGGATACAGTCAGAGGATGCCACAACTCCCAATTTCCCTCAGGTGCCTTCCCCTGATCACACCATTCAGCGCTGGGTCTTGCTGCAGTGCTTCCTATGCTGCTCTTCATTCCTAGGCTAGAGATGTGACTGTATAGATAGAATTATTCCAGAATTCATCAAAGGAGGGCTTGACTTCTTGTCACCTTGTTCTGCTCTGTGGATAGACTTTGTGACAGGAATGTTCTCTGAAACAAAAGTTGTATTGTAGGTTGTTACTGATGGAAGGGACTAAATAAGGCCTTTAAGGCCTTGGTCCTAATGTCAACTGATCTTTATACCAAGTGACATTAAAAAGAACAACAGTAATGTATGGCCATGAGGTGCTTTCTGTGTGCTTGGCATGGTGAGAGACACAATGTGCTCATTATCTCATGTGAACTTGGGGGCAACCTGTAGAGCTGGGTGGTGATAATTGTACTCCACAGAAATGTTTGAGTTGATGTGGTCTAGAAACTTTTAAGCCAGACTCTAACTGGAGAATTTTCCCCTGTGCTTTATTGTCTCAGCAGCATATTCTTTAAGTGCTGCAAACCTCTCCCCGCCCCCCCGCCCCAAGTTTGTTCATAGTAATTAAGAGACTTGGGTTTGGAGATAGAGCACTCAGGAATAGACCTCTAGTGTGAAACACTATCCTTGTGACCTTGAGCCCGTTATTTAAGTTTTTAGTAAAGTGAGGATGATGGACATGAATGCCAGCTTGGGGATTGTTACAGGATTAAATGAATGAACTCATGCAAAGCACTTCCAGTGGGGCCAGGCATGGGGAGTTCTGCTTTGGAAATGTCCATTGCCATTTCTGCCATGTGGGTGCTTGTCAGGAAGTCCCCAAGGTGCAGGTAACTCCCACCTTCCTTGTGGCCTGTCCCCAGGTGTGTCTCCAGCCATGCCTTCTTCTACACGGGGGAGCGCTGCCAGGCTATGCAGGTACATGGCAGCATCCTGGGCCTGATGATTGGAGGCACGGCCGGCGTGATCGTCTTCACCGTCACCATGATCTCCATCCTTTCAAAGTCAAGGCAGTGACATACCTGCGGACGACAGAGGTGCCTCCTCCCCTCAAACCTTTCTGTTCCTTGTAGTGGTTTTATCCACCTTGCTTTGAGTAAAACTCCAAGTTTCAAGGATCCAGTCTCCTAAATCTCATTATGGTTCTTCTGCCCCCACCTCCATGTGATTTTCTTACTTTGCTACCTGCTCCAAATGTATCCAGTGTGTCTTTGGCAGCCCATTTCCTGCCTCTGTGACTATCTTTTCCATAGAATGGAAGCCCCCCAGGCAGGCACCCAGTTCCCATGCTGTCCCTGTCCCTGGAAGTGTGCCAGGCTGGCACAAAAGTGAATAAAGGAACCAATGACTGAATGAATAACTGTGATACAGAAACTCTCATTTCTCTGGCAGATAAGAGCTGTCCAATGAAACTCACACATCATGCATTTTAGAATCAAATACCTGAAGACTCATTTTTCATCAGACACAACGGTGCTATTACTTTCGTGTGTCCGAGATACAATCTCCTGACAGCAGTGCTCCATGACTTCTGCTTTCCTCTGCCTCTCACTCTAAAGAAAGAGGCTTAATAAATTCAATGAATATTTAGTCAATACAATCTAGGAGTCCAGCATTATATGTACATTGGTAGGGTGAGGGAGAGATAGTTGCTCCAAACCTCTCTCTCAGATTTCTCTAAGTTTGAAAGTGTAGTTCACCTGCTCTCCATGTATAACATCATTCTTTCAACAGAGTGTCAAGTAGAGAATTTTAAAGAAGTCTTTTAAGGAATACTTTCTTTTTTAAGGTTCCTAAGGAGAGAAAACCCAGCCAGGCAAGAAAATGCCATGATAGATCAAGATAAAGGAAACCTGAGTTCTTTATGTTACCAGACTCTTGACCATGCTGTATTGCTAGAAGGCACTAGAGACAAAGTCCAGGGATTAATTAGAGACCCTTAATGTACTGGGGAGAGTTTGCCAGGTGCTAGTGCTGTGAACAAGTTCATTTTTTTCCTTGTTGTTTAGTTTTCTTTATTAGGGATAATCACTTTGTATCTACTCACATTTCCGTGTGTGTTTGCATATGGTTAAAACCAGTTTCTTCTGTTAATTTTAAAGTAAACATATTTTTCCAAAATCTTGAAGCAAATTTAATTTTCAATTTCAAGTTATGAATACAGTTAGCAAATCCTAAAGGGTGGGGTTGTGCAGTAGTTGGGTAGGACAGGATCAACCTTAGGTGACTACTCATGAGAAAGAAAAGATCTGATACGGGGTTTCGGTCTTACAGAATATGTGCAGTGTGTGTACAGATGTGAGTGTGTAAAAGGGAAGAGGGTGAAAAGTCAGATGAAACAAGAGAATGAAGACAAGCCCCATCTCTCCCAATCTTTATCATTTTACTAAGGTCTGGTCCAAGAATCCCAAAATAGATTGAGACATGGTCTCATTTGTGTCACAGCTTCCCTCAGGGCCTAGAAAAAATTAGGACAATCTGGCCCATGTGTGACTCAGTAGCTCAATGGGAACCAGCAGTAAGACTGAAAGATTTTTATCTGATCAAGACAACTGAAGGATAACACTAAAGCGGAATCATGACAAAGATGTAAGAGAGCAGGAAGCAGGGTGATATTCAAATAATCAACTCCAAACAAAAATGGTCCCCAATATTCAGACTCCTTCTATCCATTCTCACTAATAACAGCTCCAAATCTTGGTGGGTCAAATGATTGCACAAAAAATAGTTTACATTCCCTTACATCCCAGCAGGTGATGAATGGGGTTGTGTGACCAACGTCCAGATAGTGGGATAGAAGTAGAAATGTTGCATGACAGCATCTGGGACAGGGTTACCAGGGGAGCGCTGCTATGTGGAGCTCTGCAGTACACTGGGAAAGAGCTGAACACAAGGATGGAAGGTACTGGGCCTCTGAGAACTACGTGGAGTCAAGCTCACCATCCCACTAATCTTAGATTGCTTATTTTTACACTTCTATGTGCTAGAAAATAAAATATGTTTTGAATCACTCCTATTTGACTCTGACTCAGGAAAACATCATTCTCAATGATGCAATGGTTTCTGCAGGGCTGGCAGATGACTCAGATTAAAGCAATCATAACTCCTTGTGCCACCATAGATACTGATGGGAAGACATTCCCAGTGTGGGAAATAGCCTAGGTTGGTTTTCCTTCAGGCACAGCTGCATCAGATTGCACCGGGAAGCCCTGGATGAGGTGATGGTGCACACTGGCACCTGGTGCTCCCAGTCCACAGCTATGTGACCCTGGGATAATAATTAACCTCTCTGTGTTTATTTCCGTTATCTATAATGAAGAGAAAGAGAGTATTTCCTCAGCTCAGAGGAGCCAAAAGGCTAAAATTATGATATACGAATAAACAGATTAGGAGAGACACAACCACACAACAGGAGCTCAAATGTTAGTTCCAAAAGTAAGACAGCCAACGGCCATTTTCACCAGAGGTGTACTTCTCTGAGATTTTATATGTCAAGGTTGCCCTCTCCCTGAAATTTTTATTTCCCATTACAGAAATGTCCAAGATAAGGTAGAAGGTGTGAGAGCTATTCCAAACGTTATGACAGGATCCCACAGTGCGGAAGTTGTTCGCCGCCTGACCAGGGCCAGGTCAGCTTGTCTCTCTGGCCCCAGGACGGCTCTATGGGCACATGGTGCTGTTTACTTCTTCAGGGTGTTCTTGGCTCACACTTTCCCTGGCAGAGCCAGCAGCCTCCCCTTCCATGCGTGTGCAGAGGCTAGAGCAGAAACGCTCAGCTGCTGGCTGGTGCGTCAGACTGCCGGGGAGAGCAACAGATGCCACGTGGGGGGAAAACAAGAATCCCGTCCTGCAGTGTTTTTCTCTGGATGAGTGAGAAAGGGAAACGGGACCATTTGCTTCAGCCTTTTGAAGCTTCATTGACGAAAAAGGGTGTTTAGGTCCCACAAAACATGGAAAGTACCCATTTTGCCTTCTCAGACAGCCTTTTGGAACCCTCTTTGGAATCCGGGGGAGTGACAAGAGATGTGACCAGGTCGTTTCCGGGACTGCAGTAATGTTGCATCTGGTTCCGTAAGCAAGATTTAGTCAGTGAGGGAGCAAAGAAACGGTGCAGAGTACTCTCTGAGCTCGGAGATGTAGACCTGTGCGCAGAGATAACTCACAGGAAACCACGTTCTGGAATATCTGTGCGCCAGCACCTGTATCCCTTCCTGTGTTTCCTCCTTCCAAGGATCATGATGTAAAAGTGTTAGGAGGTGGAGAGTGTTAGTGATTCTTTCATTCCTGCTCTTTTGGTATAGTTTGTTCAGTCTTGATTTCACCTTCACCCGATGCCCGTGTGCCCCAAAATACTTCTGCGCAAGTTGCGCTGAAACTGTGCGTGTGCCTTTGAGGTTCCCCGGGAGAGAAACCCAGAGGAGACGTTCCCTACGTCGACCACGAGGTGGCGATCAAGCCTCAGAGACGCCGGTGAACCGAGCCCGGCTTTGGAGGCCCGCTGAGGCAAGCTCCTTGGGCAGCGTTCCTGTCTTGACAGTCGTGACAGGGCTGCGGGCGTGGGAAAGGCGCACAGCGTCAGTAAGAACAGTAAATGGATGTCCAGTTTTCTCCGAGTTATAGAAATATCGAAACCTATTCCAACGACGACCGGGGGGTGATGAGGGTTGGCAGGCAGGAGACCGGCTGGTACAAATCAAGATGGTTCCCAGAAGGGCAGAGCCCAGAGCGGGTCTTGGATCCTGTTGGGGCACATGGGAAGCAGACTGTGGCAGCAGCTTCCTGAGACTTGCCCAATCAGTTCCTGTTGATTTTCATGCTGAGAAAAAACAAAACAAAACCAAACCTTTTTTTCTGGGCTCCTGGGCTTGTCCTGTTTAGTTGTTTATTTTTTATTTTTTTAATGGTCACCAGCATTTGAGACTTGGCTCTGCATTAAAGAATAAAAACCCTAGGGTGTAAACCGGATCACGTATCCCCTGCCCACGGGCCATTTGTGCAGAGGAAAATTGTGACCTTTCAACTCATCATCTGTCTCAAAGTTTACAGGTAAACTGGAAAGAATGAATATCTATAAACTCATTTAAAAAGTCAGTAAGATGACTGTGTCTAAATGAGAAGACGTACAGAAATGGCTTCTGGAGATAGTTCAGACACAGGTGAGTTTCAGATTCTTCTGACCTGGGTGAGCTTCAGAATTTATGTTCATCTTTTCTTTTTTTCTATCTGTTCCATAGTAGCTGAGAATAGAGAGTGTATGAAAATTGTTTCCTAAAAATATTAATAATAAAAGAAAATTGACACCTCTCTAGAATGTGCTAGAGGACAAACTTGGTGACCCACCAATACATAGGACTGAAGGAGAGTTGAGGATGGTGAGATCCCTCATCTTCTGAGGTTGGCATGGAAACAGGTACAGCACCACTGTTCAGGTTCTTCAGCAACCTGGGTGGGATGGAGAGAAGGGGTCAGTGCATTGTGGGCCAGTGCCAGGCTCCTATTTTAACCATTGCTTGGCATGTGCAGAGAGAAGAGATAATTCCATATAAGCCTCCAGAAGAACTGCATAGTATTTGAGGGCTGCTGCTGAGTACTCTGGGAAGAAAAGGGAACTTGGCAGTCATCTATATGGATCCATCCCATTCTGGAGAGACACCACCCAAAGAAGTTCTCCCCTGAGAAACCACAAATCACAATGCCAAGGTTTCCCATTTCCTCCAGCTTTTAACCTTATTTGGTCTCTAGACCTGAGTGAGAAGTGCCCTGCAGTAATTGTGGCCAGAAATTGATGGCCAGGGGCATCCCTACCTCAGAGGGCTCCTGTGGACACTTGCAGTTACAGGCTGCCTGGATGACCTGGATGACTGATTGACTGATGGCCCTCACTGGACCCCTGGGTAACAAGGGTTCAGTATGTGCCCACTGGCGTGCTTGCGCGAGACCCTGAGTCTATGCAGGACTCAGCACGATGAGGCAAGAGACTGGTTCTTCTGGAGAACATGGAATGCCAGCATGAAGACATGTCTTGCATCAAATTTGTTAAAACTCTGCCCATCTGTTTATGCAAATTGGGGCCTTGTGAGAAAAGTTGTCTAGTTACAAATGGAGTCAACTTATAGGAAACTGTCAAAGCCACTCCTTTCCAGGATGACTTCACTCCCTGCATGGCTGCCTGATGAACTCTGCTCCTTCCTTCTTGACCCACTCCTGATGACCCCCAGACTTGAACACCCCTAAATCTCTTCAGGATTGTTAAGGGGTTGTGGCCCCCAGTACTGGTGTTGATGTATTAAAATAGCTATTGTTAGCATTGGTGGGTGGAGACTTGGAGAAGGGAAGTTAAGCCTTCTCAAGAGGAAAGAGGATTAAAGGATGAGGGAAGGGACAGAGAATAAAAAACATGGAAGGAGAACAGAAGGAGAGAACAGTAGAAAACAGGACGGAAGAGAACAGAGAGTAGAGAACAGAGAAAAATGGCAGAGGACAGAGGGGAGAATGGAGAAGTAAGGAGCAGAGAGGAGCAGCAGGGAGGCTGGAGGCCTCAAAGCTGCCACCGCCATGTGCGGCATCAGGGCAGAGAAGGAAGCCAAGCTGTGGGCTTCCATCCCCAGCCTGGATTGGTGAGGAGCCTGGGGCAGCATGTTGGAGAAACTTGTGACCTGTCTTGGAAATATGGTACTCGAAAACTTGGTTTAACTTTGAAATTGAGAAGTTTGGAAGTCTTCTGGAGAACTGAGGAGAGTTTGCTGTGTTGACCGTTTTCAACGTGAGACGTCTAAAGCGCTTGCTGTGTTGCTGTATTGAGTGAGTTTTGCTGATGCTGGGCCACTTTGGAGTTGGAGCTGAAAGAATGCCAGAGCAGTGCCTTTTGGAAAAGAATTGATGACGCCACCCTGGTCTTCCTCGTTGGATTTGAATCTCCTGCTTTTGGAGAAGAATTGTTGACATCCTCTTGGCTTCTTCTGGCTTGAAGGGAGTGTAGCTGTGTCTTCTTCTAACTTGGAGGGAGTGTAGCTGTGTCAAGTGGCAGTGCCATCTTGGCTCCTTCATCCAGCTTAAGGTGGGGCAGCTGCCATTTTGTGGCCACATATGGCTGCTGCAGCCAAGTGCGCTTTGGACTAGAGACTGGACTGTGTGGTAAGATTACTAAAAGGGTTCCCTTGTACCCCTCAGTGACTCGTTTTGTCTTTTATTAAGTAAATTTGGGGTTTTTTTTGCCTCCCTCTTAAGGTTTATATGTTTTTGCTACTGCAAAACATGGGAAGAACCTGATGTGTGGCTGGCTTTGAGGGGCCAGTTGCTCCCCTCTGTAAATTTGGGTAAGCAATCCATTTTTTCTGTTTTCTCACCCGATTTCAGTATGACTCTGGCTTCATGAATTATTCCATAATTCCACTGTGGTTAGCTTCTCTGTCCCTCAGAGAGATCACAAAAATTCTTCATTTGCACAACACTAGACAATTTACAAAATATGTTCATATAAACAATACTTTTTTGATCCTAACTTTGGGAAGTAATTCAAATGGTCTCCATATTTTAGATGAGCAAACCCAGAACCTTGTGAGAGTCACAGGTGAATGAGAAAATGCTCCTTGGTGATAATAATGCAGCTGGTTCATTTACCCAGAAAGAAGGTGGTCAGGGATCCCAGTCACTTCCTCATCCTGGGAAAGATGGAAGGCTGTGATTTTCTAATTCCATACCCCATGCTTGCCAGCAATCTCCAGGGACAGTGAGCAAGGGACTATCTTTTAGTTCAGCTTAAAGTGGTAGTTTTATGGGAGAAAGATATTTGGGGCTTTAATGGATCCCAGCAGCCCCACCCCCACCCCAGTGTTCACATAGACTCGCTCAGATTTTTCTATCCTGTTGTCAGTATACAAAAGGCAGGCAGCAGAAGTAATTAACAGGAGTATTTATCTGTGGTTTATGCTCTGAAGTCATGTGTCTTCATATGAAGTGCTATAGTTTCTAGGCTATCCAGTGCAGAAAGGCTGAAGCCACCGAGGTGCGCTGTTGGTATAAAGTCACTCCTACCACCTGTGTTACTAGATCTCTGATATGTTGGCTTAAATACCAAGGGTTTGGTTGTTTCTGGACTCCCCTTAGCTGCCTTGTCCAAAACTTACCAGGTTGGGGAAGGTGGTCAGTTGCTATGAGTTGTGAGCTGAGACCAGTCAGGACTCATGCTGGGAATGAAGAACACTTCACTCCTCTTTTATCTGTCTTCAGAACATAGAAGATGGAATGGCATGATTGACCTCTGGTGGGCAGCAGTCTCTCCATTCCTCCAATATTAACCCTAAGTAATATTCCTTAAAAAATAACAAGTTAATAAGTGAATTCCTTGCCTGTAAGTATCCCACAGGAACTAATGTTTTACTTAATCTACTTTTGCCTAAACCACTTCTTCCCCTTGTTTAACTAGTTGTAAACCATTCATTTTACCCTTCAAATAGATTTCTGAGATGTTCTAATGGGGCTGGATGATGCATACTTTCATTCAGTCCCAGCCTCTTTGACTGAGTCAATTTTTCTCATTGTCCTTCCTCATGCTCTGGCTCTTTGCAGTCAGCTTCTGAGTTGCTGCGACTCTTCATCTGGATGTTTTAGGTTTACCCAAAACAGTACCCTATTCCCTGAATGTCCACATGGTTGGATGCCATTCCCTTGAAAAGGGTGACTTCTGTCATATTTGCACATTCTGCAAACAGAGTAACACTTGAGTATTTCCAGCACATGAGCTTTACTATTGATACTGGCAGAGAGACCTTGCTAATGCAAGCACCATGTGAGTAAAGAAACATTTACAGTTCATCTATCTAGAGCTAATGCTTGGTAAAGACTCTGCAAAGCCCCGTGGGTCCTTCACTTTGTTCTACTGTTCGAACAATTTAGTGGAATATCTTTAATGTACCTGTCCCCTTGACTGTCAGCTGATCTGTAAATATACTACTCTCAAGAGTAAATCACATTATATGGCAAAAATAAAGGGATTTTGCAGATGTACTTAAAGCTCCCTATCAGCTAATTTGGAGTATATCTTGGGTGGGCCTTGTCTAATTAAGTGAGTCCTTAAAAAAGGGTAGATGGTCAGAGATTAAAGCAAGAGAATCAAATCAGCACAGAAGCTCTGTGATTGGCCTTAGAAAAGAAAATACCCACTTCGTGGAGACTGCCAATGAAGGAGATGTCAGGACAGTCTTAGGAGTTGAGTATCTTGAATCTCATTCCAGAAAAAGAAATTTCCAGCTACCAATGATGTTTGAAGACCCAACCTTCAGATGAAACCACAACCCCAGTTGACAGTTTTGAGTTCAGTCTATTGTGGCATAAGAGTGGAATGCAAGCTCAGACTTTTGACTTACAGAAGAAACAGCCGTAACAAATACATACATGACTTGAAGCCTCTAAATCACTCAGAACAGAACATCAACACAGCAACTCAAGACCATGCTGTAGAAGTATCCATCCCCAAAGAACTCACGGGGCTCTGAGTTCAGCTGTCCATGAAAACCCCCACAAAAAAGAACAATCTAAGGTTACAACAGGCATTAATTTATTTGTTTCTCAGTTAGATTCTGAAAGTTTTACTTCAAGGATACTTGTTTAAACCTTCTAGAAACTTCTGTGCTTTACATGTTGATTGGACATATTGATTGTGTAAGAAAATTCATGATCTTGTCAGCCAAATGGGCTGAGTTGTGATGTGCTGGCAGATACCCTATCATCACCACCCCCATCCCTGGAGAATGGAAGGTAAATCCTTGTTGATGTGGGAAGTCTGAAACAGCAGCAATAGCCTACTGTCGGGAGCTGTGTGTATGCTCTCATCTATTTCTGGCTTGTTTTGATAAGCTGCTGAATGTTTGCCTAATCGGTGAGGAGGGAAAAACAGAGAGACCTTGACTGTGTGTAAAGCTATCTTTGTAAAATGCTTCTTTCAGGTCATACTTTGGCCAAACTTGAGCAATCTCAGACAAAACTTGCTTTAGTTGGTCTCCGGGTAAAGATATGCTTGTAACCATGTCGCCCTGGATCAAAACTCCTTTTGTTACTAATTGCTTGATTTTTTTTTTATAAAAGGGTGATGCTGAATAAATTTATGGCTGCAGTCCAGAGAGGCTGTGAGTCACTTCTGTCCAAGTTTTGACTCAAGTGTCAATCCTTACCCTCCTCCTCGTGACAGCCTACTGCAAAGGAGCAGATAATTTATATAAAGACAGCACTGGATAATCCCACTAATAGGTTTCCCCCAGAATATAAAAATATCAATTTTAAAAAGGATATATGCACATTGCCCAGTGCTACATTATTCATAATAACCAAGGCATGGAGACGATTTCCTACCCATCAGCAGGAGACTGGACAAAGAAGTTGTGGTTTATATACTCAGTGGATTACAACAGCTACAACAAAGAGATGAAGTCTTGTCATTTGCAAAAACAGAACTGGAACTTGGGGTGATTAAGCTGAATGAAATAAAAAGAAAGACAATACAGAATGACTCTACTGGTGTGTGGAACATAAAGGAAGGAAATAATAAAAAAAAAATTAATCTCTGACAACAAAATAGCTTCTGGGGGCAATGAAGGTAGGTTGAAAAAAAGGTAGAGGGGATGATGGGATGTTTGGTGAAGGGGGTCTTCGAATTTTGGTGATGGCGGGTGTGTGGCATCACACATTTGAAGAGGTATTATAAAGCAGTGTTATCTTGATAAAAAAGAAATGCTTTCTGAGAATTTTTTAGATGTTTTATTGTTATAAGCATGGAAAGGCAACATACTGAATGCTGACATACTGCTGAGACATGATTTAAAATCCCAAGTGATAATTTTAGAAACCAATAGCACCTAATTTCAAAGCAAATATCTTTGAAATGAAAAGACACTATTTTCATTTACTTACAAAAATACACAAGAAAGATCTAGGCACTTTGTTTTGAACACTCTGGAAATCTGACTTGGCCTGGGTCACTGTTTTCCTCTTGTGGATGCAGAAGTTGCACTGGTATCACCATCCCACGCCACAAATAAAAGGCATCCCACCTAACGAGCGTTTCTGTGGCTACGCTCATTTTCGTTTTTCTTCTTGAAGGAAGTTCTATTCCACTCACCTCAGAACCAGACCCCGCCCCACCTACCTTTTGTGCTTCCTGGTTGCTATAATCTTACTCATATTCATGTACCATTTTTTAAAACCTTGTAACACAACCTTGATGAGTTAGCTACACAAACCACAAAGGCTAGTGATTCTTATTTTCTGGCCTGAACTACCTACATCTCTGGCATTATTGACCTCTTTCTGCATGTCAAAGAGGAGTGGGAAGGAAGGTGGAAGAGGCAAGAGTCAGTGGCAAACTGGTGTGTTTCACTGGACTTAAAATATTTTCAGAGATCATTTCTGTGATGTATTTTTACTGCTCATTTATGGTGGTCCAACCTCGTCACTTCCAAAGCACTAAAACAAATCCTTTTTGGGGAAAAAAAAAAAGACTTACTTGAAGGACCCCACATACAAGAAAAGTTTTGGTTTAGAGAATTGAGTTTTACATGCTGTCAGGAACATGGGGAAGCTTGGGGGCACTTCACAAGTGAAATAAGCCACACCTCAAAGCCAGCACTCTTTCTTCCTCCTCCCCCTTAGGAATCTACTACCAGAAGCCTTGTAATCACCGCTGATTGTGAACTGGTAGCCTCAAGGCCAACCAGGCCCTCTGTGGTTATGTAATTTATGGGATTTGTGGCCTGCCCTCTTTTATAATTTTGACTCCCACTGTTTATTTTAGGATGTGTTTGGCAAAGTGCAGGGGATGACTGTATCATGCAGCTGGGCAGAAAACCAATATTTCTTCAATTTTTCATTTTGTGCAATTTGGACCCAACATGTGGCTTGAAAGGTGGGAGGGAGATTGTGTGTGTGTGTGTGTGTGTGTGTGTGTGTGTGTGTTGTAAGGGGCTTGCTTCAGTCAATGTATGTGACAGAGGAGAGACCCACCTCATGTGGAACTCAGCTAAAGGCTCCTGCATTACAGAAGTTCCTCTCACAGCAACCAACACAATGACTCCTGAGAGATCCCTAGGGACACGGGTGGAAGTTCAAGGCTTCTTGTCCCATTGTGTTTTTGAACATGAGAACCACACCTTCTCCTGAGTGCCTTGCTTTCCTTGGCTGACCAAGAGGACTAATGCCTTCCTCAATGCCCTGATTTAACTCTAGGAACCAAGGCAGTCAAAGCCATTCTTTCTCTGACAGTTAATTCTTCTCTCTACTGCCCATCCCTCTGATCCCTCCCCCTCATTCAACAAACTCTCCCACTTAAATTCTGGCTCTGTCTTCTCAGTATTGAACTGCTTGAAGTCCTTCAGACCTGAGGAATTTTATAGTCTAGCAATCATTTCTTTTAGGGACTTTATGAGCTATCCAGTTGGAATAGTGACGTGCCAATTTTCAAGCGAACGTGGGATGTCTCTGTCATTTGAGAATAGGAAAAAATAAAATTCATGTACTTGAAACATCATTAGGGTTTCCATCTGGCTCACCTCCCCCACCTCATGAAGAAAAGAGAGACAGAAGAATAACTCAAAATTACTAATAAAAGGAAGGGATTTTAAAAAGTTAACATCTTCTAACGGAAACCTTTGAATCCTAATAAATAAATGGCAGTTGCATCTCAGTCTCTCTTGTCCAGTCTTCCTGGTGATACTTAGTTGGATACTTAGTTCTTGGTCTTCACTTAAGGAGCCCACACAGCCAGCCCACATTTTCAGAGTAGCCCTACCTTTTCATTGTCTCATTTTCTCCTTGGGATCAGACATTGATTTTGAATGTATGGCTGCTGTAACTACAGCACATGATTAACTTTAATGTGGATGTAATTTTAATAAATATTTGTATTTTCATGGACTGCACATACACACATACACAAACACAATTCATAACCAATCAAATCCTTGGGGGAAATCTGCATCATCTGTCCACCAAGGTAATGTCATTTGGTGCATAGACTAGCGAGCTATAAAAATTTTTTTTCAGAAGATTTCCAAATGGTTAGAATAAACACCAATTAGAGAACACAAAATTCTTAATGCATGTCGGTATGGGGAATTGAGGACTGACAAACTAACATAGAGAGCCATACAACACAAAAAGGCCTCCATGTTCATGTTAACAATGGTGATAATATAAAATGCTATGAGATTATTAAAATTTATTCTATAATGCACGGGGAAGTACCTGATTAAAGTTGTTAAATATATTATGTGACAGTTGGAGTCTGTTTTCAGTGCAATATATCAAATCTGGCAATTCATGGATATAAAAATATATATTTTTTGCTTTCAGCTTGTGGAGAAAATCAAAGCACAAGTCCTTTCTGATAAACGATAAAGATGAATCCAGACATTTGATCTCCTGGTTGTGATATCACACTTTCTCTGCACCTCGCTCACTGAGCGTAAAACTCCACCGACCAAGGTCACTGTGTGTGTCCAGTCTCCAGAGAGCGCATCTTCATCTTCCAGCAGTTCTCCAACGTCTTTTATCCACTTGAAACATCCTGAGGATGTAATTTCCTCTCTACTTTTGCAACTGTTTCCATCCCTTCTCTTTTAGGAAAATGTCAACCTTTCCCCGTGGCTCACTTGCAGTTTTCATTCTTGAGTCACTTTTCAATTCTGAGTATTGCAGAGTCTCAGCAATTAGATTAGATCAATATGGAAACCTTAAAATTGGATCTTTAAAGTTGTTTTTCTCTACACTTTTCATTTTCTTCCTTCTTTCCTTCCTCCTTTTTTCTTTCCTCTCCACCCTCCGTCCTTTCTGCCTTTCTAAACTTTACTGAAGCATTTCTAGGTACTAGTCTTTTCCTTATTATTTTAATCAAAGCTTATCTTTGTGCCCAACATCTGAAAAGTGAAGGGGTCACTCTGAAATTCTATTTTACAATATAGACAGAGAAGTTGGGCCTAAGGGTACATAAGCATCATTTAAATACTATACACATTTGCTATCACACAGGGATGGGGGCGAGGAACAGCAAAAGAAAAGTAACAATTACTCTTAGTGGTCTTTACAAAAGGAAGCTTCTTCCCTCATGAAAAGTCTTTTCAGCATCTGCTCCAGGAAGTCTGCAGAGAAAATGTTTACCCATAGAGCTGAAAGAATCTTTTCCAGAACATTCATTGTTGCCAAGGAGTCATGTGTGTTGGACCTTCCTGTTGTTAGTTGAGCAAGGAATAAGCACTGGATGTGTTTTCCAGGGATGAGCTGGTTGTTTCTGGGGTGGAAACATTGTATGTTCCTGAAAAACAGAGCAGCAGCTTAGCCTAAAAGATGAACTTTCACAGTAACTGGGGTGCAAACCATGTGACAGCCTGAAAGAGGAAGGTCCAGTCCAAGAGTTAGGTAAGCCTGGCATGCCTGCCCTCCTCCAGGGACCCCGCAGCACCAGAAAATAGACAGGGAGGCCATCTGGAGCATGAGTGGTGGCTGACAAGCGCTAGCTGTTTTACATCATCATCCCAGCAGCCAGGCTTCCAGCAGGGCCAGGAAAACCATTGCCTGGCCACATACCAGCATGCCTGTGCCTCTCTCCACATGCCACCACATCTAGGGCATCCCACAAGGGAAACTGCCTGATTCCTTAGCTTCGGATATGGGGGAGCTCTGGGGAGGGAGGAGGGGGTGAGAAAAGGAAAGGAAAACAGAGAAAATTATGGCAGAAGAAAAGGCAGGACCAAAAATGCAGCAAAAATTTTAGGACACCAAAAGAGTGCCTAGACAAGGGCAGCTGGGAGGGAAGCCTGAGCACCTGCAGGGTGGGGGTGAGGGCAGGTCCATGTTAGTGTTAGCAGGAGGCAGGGACTAAGAACTGGCAGAGTAGGGACTGTGCGTTTGGCAGGGAAAGGGAGCCAATGCCTACCCTACCATCAGATTGACGAGCTCCCACAGCTAACAAGATTTCCATCATTGCCTGGGGGGATCTTTTGGGGCTGCTGACAACATAAACCAAAGTTACAGTGACCACAGAAAAAGATGTGTTATATATACACACAATGGAATATTAGTCATCAATTAAAAATGACAAATTTGATGAATTTATTGAAACCTGAATGTATCTAGAAGAAATCAAACTAGCAGAAACGAGTCAGAAAGAAAAAGAGAGAAATCAAATGGTTTCACTAATATATGGACAACCAAATGAAAGTACACAACAGGAGGGTGGGAACCAGCTGAAGGTGTTGGGGAGGGGAGGTGGTGGGTGACTCCCAGGGATTAAAATGATGTGAATAGATGTGTGTGTATATATATATATATATATATATATATATATATATATATATATAAATTTTTCAATTAAAAAGAAGTAAAAAAAATAAAATAAGTTAAAAAAAGAACCCTCAAGTAGCCAACACACAGCTGCAATCATGACCCTGAAAGGCTACTGTGTGGCAATGACCACCAGACTGTTGGGTCCTGGGACCCTGAGAATGAAGCTTTAAATCCTCAAGCAAGGCAACATTTTATTGGCCAGACACTCAATTCTGACTTCAAAGAATCACTTCATATACTTTTCAGTGTTTTCACTTGGATGCCAATGGTTTACAGGCTCCCTTATCAGCCAAGGGTAAGTATTTTATTGCCTCTGAATATTTGCTCATTTTAAGACGGATCCAATCAGTGACTTTCAAACTCAAAAATGGTTTTCAGTTTTATGCATAGTGGATCAAATAAAAGCTGAAAAACATCAAATCTTCTCGAGTTTTATCAGTAACAGACATTCTAAAATTTTAATTTTATATGAAAAGTCTTGGTCTAGCTATGGACAGATTTTTAGCTTTATTTGTGAAATCTGCTTGATTTCAAGAAGATGGAAGGAATTCTGCTTCCTATGTTCCAAAAGGGCTGGTGGCATGGAACAGGGGTTTCAATTTGCCAGAATAGCTGAGACCCACTGCCCAGAGTCAATGTTATTCATTATAATGTGCCCAAGATGGAAATCTAAATTTCACATCACTCCATTGAAATGCTAACTTGAGTGGTCCCTCATATATGTATGGGGTTTCATGATAAATATCAACATTAAAAACAAGTTCATGCCAAAGGGGGCATGGGAAGGGGAAATGAGAAGAACAAAAAGAAAAAATATTTGGCAGGGGGGTCCACAGCATGGGATTCTATTGTACAATTTTCTAAATATTCTTTGTTGGTGGTGGTCAACTGTGGGTGACTTGGTGGTGCATGCCCCGGAGTAGTAAAACCCTATAGGGGGAAATCCTTAATGGATATACTTTCAAATACAAAATACATACTTTCAAAATACAAACAAGCATGTAAACTAACAGTACCTCAATACAATTTTAAAACTATGTATATTCTTTGTTGCACTATGATCCAGAAACACGACCTACTTATTCCTGTTTAACATGACCAAAAAAGAACTCTTTAACAAGGTCAGCAATTTACAGTCTCCATGTTTATGGTTCATACAGTTTTGACCAGCAGTTCTCTAAGGCTTGTCTAGATTCTCTAATCTTATTCTTCACGGACTATGATGTTACCCACTGAAGGCGGCTGACCCCTCTAACAACCCCCTGGTGGTTTGGGAAAATGTTAAGTTCTCATATTTAACTTCTGTACCACGAAGTCACTGTAGGTAAATGACAAAGGGTGGGGAGTAGGAAAAGTGTGAATGTGAAACCACATTTACCAGCAAATTTGTTAGGGTAAGCATCTAAAGCTTACTACGTACCTGTTTTCCCAAACAAATTGTTAAATCTTCTTGATATTGGGGAACTCATAGAAAATACAGGAGTAGATGAAGCCAGGGATGTTGACTAGAAAAGAAACAAAAAGATAGTTACTAAGCAAGTGTTTCATCTTTGAAAGATTAGGTTTTTGGCCCTCTAGTGGTCATTGCCTGCATGTTTCCTCTCACCTCCTTATGGAAAGAGCTTGGATAATGGAACAGAAATTCCACTTCAAGCAAAGCCATCATGAGAACCACCTTGAAACACCATAATCTCATTATCAGTCTTAGGAAAGTAGCTATCAACTATATGTTCCACTATTTCATTGGGTTCTAGTATTTTCATGAAAGTGAAAACAGTCAACTATGTGAGAGCAATCATCACTTTGTAAATCACAGAAAAATTTATCATTGGTCTTCAAATAGTATCCTCTATTGACTTGTTTCCCTAGAAGATTGTTTCTCTTTGTAATTTGATTTTGACTTTCAACTGATGTTATATTTTCTATTTGAATCCTACCAAAGATGTGGGGGTAGACTCTTCTGCTCTCCAACTGTGCTTAATAGGCAAAATGAAGTTAGGAGCAAAAACAATGGAATGATCCATGCTAAAACCAGCTATGGACAGAGGAGGTTGTGACAGACTCCACGAAGAAAATAATTTACCTTTGAGTGTTGTGAAGACCATCTTGACCGTGAAAACTTATTTAGCAAAGCTTCCTGTACCTGCAGTGTTTAAAAGAAGCCAGGGTTGATTTAATAAGCCAGCAGCACTTTAAACTTATCTGAGAGCATGGCAAGGTCACTGTTCTTACCTTCTGATCCCAGAGGCATCCAAAGAGTAAAATGAATAATCCCTAAGAAAGAGTTGGGAAGAAGCTTATTTTAATCATATTCTGTCATCCAAGAAAAGCAGATGCTTTTTTTTAACCTGACATGAGCTCATATTATCTTTCAACATCAGAGTTTATGGCATGAGTCCAGTAGATGATCATGTTAAAAGGAATATAGTGGGTTCATACCAAGAACCATTATATGTTATAAGGATTTTTTTCATTTCCCTATTTATCCCCATATGTAAAATAGCGATTTTGTTGGTTGTGTTATTAAATGCACTTCATAGTTGTGGTGGAGACCTGGGGTATGGGATGAAAGAATCAGTCTCATGTAGTTACAGTATATTGTAAATAATTTTGGACATGACCCTCATAGCCTGGAACCATGGACCCAGTAGAGAAGGTGGGATTTGCACCATCTTGGAATGAGCATCCAAGGGCCACAGTTTCATCCTCACCTCTAGACCCCTTGCCTCCTCACCAGTTCATGGGGGCCTATGTTTATCACTTTACCAATGGGTGAGTCAGAATTAAACATTCCCTTTCTTGTGCTCCAAAGGCTTACTATCTATATTTCTATGCAGTCACTTCAAATAATCTGACTTATAATTATTTATGTGTATAGGAGAGTAAATGTATTGTTTTCATTTTACTAAATCAGAGAAGAATGTCTGCCATACAAGAGTATTCATTTTATCATTCTTCCACAAATGCTTCTAGAGACAATAACAGGGACATGGCATTTGTTTCACTCAGTGAATGATTGTTGAACACCTACTCTGTGCCAAGACTTATTAAATACGAGAGGTCTAATGAATAAATAAAAACACTCTGCTTTACCTCACAAAAGCAGAGGTCATACAATGCTTGTAGAAATTAACAGGAGAGATTATTTGGTATAATAGTATTTTTGCTGAGGACATAATAGACTGGATCAAGATAATGCTGTATAAAATCCAGCAAAATCCAGTGTAAGGAAAGAACTTTCCTCCTATTTGTGTTATCAGACCATTTAGAAGAGAGTCACATATACAATTAAAGTATAATGCAAGTGACTAGAGGCACAAAGTTCTATGGAATCAGAGGAATGAATCCTTTCTATCTTGGTAAGTTCTTGCAATCACCACTCATTAGGGTTAAAACCTCCTCTGGACTAAATTTCTCCTCATTCCTATTCCTGTTTGTGTTTCTAGCAATAATTAGTCCCACCAGTGAGGGTACTTCCTGAAAGTACTACATTGAACAGCTTACCTGGAAGGCATTGAGGAGGGTAAATACGATATGGAACACAGCGTTGCTCCCCTGGAACACAGTGGCAAGACCAAAACCCCAGGTGAGCCCCAAGAGTGGTGTGAGGACCCCAATGCTCTTGCTGATCTGGAAAAGGCTGTTCTTCTCCTGCTTGCTTGGCTTGTCCCCGATGGAAGGTCTCAGGATCTTTGTGATGACCACCACAGTGATGGTCATGTTCACCACCACGATGATCAGAGCTGGGATGACGAAGGCCAAGAGGGCCTTGGTATCCTCCCAGTTGAGCCAACAGGCATTCTTCCTGGTGTAGACTTCCTGTGGCTGGGTAGCTCCCACGGTGATGACTGAGATGACAAGAGGGCAGCCATAGCCAAGAGAAAATGCAATGGCCTTCTGAATGGACTTGCTCGTGTCATGCAAGATGAAAACCAATCGGTAGAAAAGCATAAGACCCAGAGTCAGCATCCAGAAGAAGACACTGAGGTAGAAAAAGTGGATGAAGAAGGTGGCAGCCACGCAGGCAGTTTCATTGAGTGGGTAGTGATTGTCATGGATGGCAGCAGCCACGATGAACCAGGTATCAGCCACCAGCAGTGAGGCAGCTATGTTCACTATGCAGATGTGTCGCATATAGGAAGTCCGGTTCTTGGTCACTGATTTCCATACCACAGCTTCCACAATGAGGCAGGCTGCTAAGCTCAAGATGGAAAAGCATAACCCAATGTAGGAAATGATATCCAGCAGTATTTTCAGGAGTGAATCAGGGTCTGGGGAATCGGGGGACATGAGGATCGAGAACGATGTTAAATGGTCACAGCTGCAGGAGATACTGTCCTCACGGACTTCTTTAACATAGCACCCGCTGGTGTCCCACCCACCTGTGTAGTTGGCAAGGTTAAAATTCCAGAAGACACACTGTGGAATGCTGCCTGGAGGGTTGTTGTTTTTAAAAGTCATTGAAATCCTGAACGGCATGGTTATATTGTGGCTGACAGTGGTTGTCATCACTAAGCTGTTTGCAAAACTCGGTCTCTGAGCATCTTGGACGAGGATGCTTTTGAGAGTTGGGAAAGCCACAGTGACAATAGATGAATCCAGCTGCAGAGTCCCCAGCTGGCACTCATCAATGGCCACATTGCCCCAGAGGTCAGAGTCTGAGAAAACAAATCTCTGTGTGTAGGTTTTGGGGCCAGATTTTATCACCATGCCTTTCATCTGCACATTGGTTTGAGAGATGGACAGGATGGTGCCGTCCTCTGTCCTTAATGTTCGGGAAAATCTTTCCACCAAATCCAGCAGCTGTGAACTCTTATTGGTCTCTTGCTGTAGTAACTCTTTCCAGGTACTTAAAGTGGGTTTGCCGAGTAGGACATTAACCGTGGTGAGAACATGCTGAAATGGACATGGTATGGGATCAAATCAAGCAAATGCTTTCAATTATGAAAGAGAAAAATAACATCTCCATAGAAACAGGTTGAGTAGATAAAGTAAGAAGAAAGGAGAAGAGAACAATAAAGCATTATGGAATGTGGGGATTTCTGACTGACTTTCTTATGACCGGTAGTTAGCAGGAGTCCCCAAGACTGAAGTCTTCTTCAAACATTTGGCAATAGTGACAGTGACTACCACTCCCCCAACACTTGGGAAGCCCATACAGCAGATTGGCAGAGGTATGTGTTAACTGTTTTTATTGTATTTTCAATCTCAAGTCTGTGTAGACTTTTTAGTGGTTAATATTTAATCAGCAGGATGGTCTCAGAAGACCCTCTCCAATACTGAGCATCCACTGGGCAATGTCAGTGTTGTCAAACACATCTTTGTTAAATTACCATCTGATTCTTCCACAAACTTTGGCTTGTCTTTTTCCATTTCTGCCTTCCCTTAATTTATTTTCTGTGTTCTTTGTCTTGTTCTGGTCTTTGAACTGTCATCCCTGCAGTTAACAGACTATTACCCTTCCTCCTGCCCCAGGGCTTTTCTTCATACCCAGATCTTGTGAATGTGATCACTCTTAGAGGACAAGGTGTTTGTGGATGCAATTTAATTAGAGATCTGAAAAGAAAATCATCCTGGAGTACTCAGGGGGACCCTAAACCTAAGGAGAAGTAGCCTGATTAGAGTCAGAAAGTCAAATATTCAAATGATATATTCACAAGTCAAAGAACGTCTGGAGCCAAAGAAGCTGAGAGACAAGGAAAAATTGCCCCTGGAGCTTTCAGAAGAATTATGTTCCTGCAGATAACTTGGCTTAAGACTCCCAGCCTTAAGAACCATAAGAGAGGAAGTTTAGATCATTGGATGCTACCCAATTCATAATACTTTTTTTAGAGCAGCCCCCAATACATGTAAGTTCCTTGTGCTCTTATGACACAAACTTCTTTCCAGTTGCCTCTAGTTGGGTTTGGCCATTGGGAATATTGGCAGGTGTTCAGAGTGTGGGACAAGAACTAAGTTGAAATATATTTTTCCTACTGTTCATCACTTTCCTCTCACCCTTCCCATCCCCCTCAGCATATCTTTACACTATGTCTTTCCAATTCCATAATTCCTGTTGAGTGATCCCTCCTCTATCGCTTCCTCTCTCCTGGGGCTGCAAGGATATTACTGCTTTCCCTTTTCCTTTTGGTCCTTAGTGATGACTCCCAAATCTTGCTGATTTCTGGAAATTTCAATACATTTACTTTTTAAACTTTTAACCCTAGCTTTACTATATAAGTATCCCTTTGTCAATATCCTTCATCTGACCTCCTGTGGGTGAATTCTATTTCCTTCCAGAACCCTGTTTAAGAGCACTGAGAATCCCACTTTGTACATCATCTGAAAACATTGTTTTCTTAGAGCAGATAAAAATTTGTTCAACTTTAATGAAGAAACTAAAACCGACTCAACGAAGAAATCTTTTTAAAGTCCCCAAATGAATGCTGATAACAATCCTGAGCACCCTAAAAGCTGTAGCTGACAGTGCATACTGTGTAACCCTCATATTCAGAGTATTGCTGTGGTATAAAAGAGGAAAGAAGGTGCAATAGTTAAGAGTTATGTTTCTGGATCATAAGCTCTGAGGTGTGAAATGATGTGACCCCCCTCCCCTGAACTCCTGTGAGGTTTAAACAAACTCACCATCATCATTTCTGAGTTTACTTGGGTTGGAACTGTTGAGAGCAAATCAAGGATGTCAATAACGGCTCCCAAGCTCCCAGGTGATGAGCTGACTTCAGGTTCCATCTTGCTTATGCTAGTAGAAAACTCTCTTAGGTATGTAGGGAGCTTTTCATCTTGAGAGGGGCTCTTGGTCAAAGCCTTATAAGACAAAAGATAACATAGACAAGCAGAAAGATGCCAGTCAGTCAATCCTCAAACCCTATGGACCCATGCATGACAAAACATGTGAGATCTATATTTTTACTTTATCTCTATGAACATAAGTATATTCCTGAGGCAACTTGCTATCTCCTAAGCTATGTGTGTGTGCTCTTTAGCATGGAGTTAATTAGTCCTTACATATAGAAAGAAGAAGTAAAACCTTTCTACCAATATCACCTTGCATTTTAGTTTCAGTACCTTTCCAATTATAAACACCTTAACAACCTAACCCATGTGCTTACTAATTTATCTCCTCCTCATATCACCTAATGTCTAACACACTACACAACATATATTTGGCGTAATAGTAAGTAGCCAATAAATGCAAATTGAATGGATTGACCAGAAGACTAGTTGAAAAAAAAAATAAAAGAAACGCAGATGTGATTGCTAGAGAATAAGATTAAAGTTGAGTAAAATTGGAGAAAGACTTGGGTAGTCTGTATGGAAACACATTTGTCACCATTGAGATATATCTTTATTTTTCTGAAAGTGTTCTAATTTATGTCTACCACCCCCATTTGATTATGTACCTACCATAATGTTTTGCACACAGTAGGGATTTTAATAAATTTGATGTAAGACAAGAGGAATAACAGAAGATAAGTACATAAAATAAATTTATATTATCCCTCCTTAATAGTGAGACTAGTAAGAAGGTTCTCTGAAGACATAAACGCTACCTATAAGCTTCCCTGAGTTCCTCATCAGTATTTATTTATTTACTAAAGTTCATGGAATTTTAGGAGCCTCTAACTCTCCTCAAATTAAGTGTGAGATGAAATTTATTTATTTTGATGGAAAGAAAGGAATGCTCTCATACCACACACCAGTAACTTCAAGGTCAAAAATTCAAGCTAGTTTCTCTTCAGATCCATAGGTTACCTCTAAGGATAAGGAAATCTCAGACTAACTAAAAAACAAAACAAAGCAAAACAAAAAAACCTAACTAATTTTTGGTAGGCATGATAAATCTCATTTTTTTCATGTCATCTCTCTTTCTGAAAAGATTAGAGCTATTTGTTTGCTTCCAGAATTATTCAGTAGAGAGTGATTACCTGTCTCATGGAGGCAATGGAAACAAGGGACTAAGAAATCAAGGCAAAATTTATACAAGTGGCCCTGAAGCAGCGTACACTATATTTTACCTCCATATTTGTAAAAATTTTAAGCATCTCTAAGATCACAGCTTCTTTGGAAACAAACAAAGTAGTTTTGGAAGGAATATGAACCAGCCCAAGGTCCTGTGCGCTGAGAAATATGAAAAACCAGACTTAGGTCTCCACCAAGAGCTCAGAGTCAAGTTAAAGGATCACCTTGGCCTGCTGGAGCAGATAATTTATTGGGGCCGAGACACAGCTGTTTCTCTTCACTTTCCACCGGGAGCCTACGCATTTGTAGGTTATAATCCCACCAATCAGTGCACCAGAGCCTCGGGGAACGCTGGAGAACTGGCACATCTTCTGAATCACTTTCCCAGGCTCCCCAACACCTATTATGGGATCCTGGCATGTAACGTTTCCTCCTGCATTAAACATGAAAATAAAAGGGTCAAGTGAAAGGAGAAAAGACTGGATGAGGTCAGACCTCAGTAGAATTTTGATGTCTGAATTCACATGTCTTTTAACCTTTAGTTACCCAATTTCTTTATTTTGTGATTTTTCTAGAACCTCTTACTAGTTTTCATGGAACTGTGGCTTTAATTGTGCTTTTCTTAGTAGAATCTGTTTTTGCTATGTGTCACTCTTATCTTCAATCTCTGGGAATTTATTCTCTGTTGTCTATAAAATCTAAGATGTGGAAAATAATAAAGGCTTAATGTGAGCTCATCAGAGAAGATAAACTGAGTTTACCAGGAGTCTCAAAGACATAATGCCTGAACCCAGTGCTTCTCAACTCTGGTTAGTAGAATCAGAGCCCATGTCCAGGTCCATGCCAGCTTGAGTAAATCATAATCTCTCCCCCGGGATTTAGGTGGCAGAGTCATTATGCTTCTCTCTGTGATTCTAGCACACAATCAAGGTTGAGAAGTACTGCCTTTACCAAAGATAACATTAGAAGTAGATATTCCAGACATTCTCAACCTCAATAGTCTAAATAATATCCCTGTTTGCTTTTCTGGCTCCCCCTCAATATCACTCTATTCACCTCTACTCTAGGCCAACAAGTAACTGCCATTTGTCACAGAATCTAGTCTCCAGGTGACCCTAACTCTCTGCTGAGCAGAACCATCTGCCACTAGCATTTTCCATTTAATGTTGAGATTTTACTATTGTATAAAATCTTGAAATAAGTAAGTAATTCTCTGTTGGGAACCAGACTTGCAAGAGTATAACAAAAAATAAATGAGTAAAATATGTTGCTATCTGGACTAAGATGGGGGACAATGAAGAGGTGACTTTGTCTGCTCCTGGAGAAACTGTCTGGTGGGCCAGAGGGGTTCAACTCAAACAGGGGTGACTCTAAATTGCTCTCTACTTCAGTGTTACTAACAATTTGTAAAGAACCACACATCAATTAATCAACTCAAACAGACATGTTGACATGGCCATGGATCCTTCAGATATCAGAGGTCCTATTACTGGGAAGAGCACTTAATGAAGGGATTGCTTATGGCAGAAATTCAGAATCATCAGCCATGAACTTGCCCTTCCATTTCTGAGAACACTCAGTGTGAGCTGTGACAGAAATGATTTCATGAATCATGACTTTAACTTTGAAAATACTCTGCAAGCAGATACCAATTCAGCAATGACAGAGAATAGGAAAGAGAGTCACCTCTTTATATGCGTTATCACACTACTCTGTCTTAGGGAAACAGTGCCAGTAGGGACCCCTAAGTGGTGTCAGACTCACACAGATAGCATCTCTCTTATCTTCCCCATGAAGTGCTTGGTTTCCTAGATTCAGCTGACTTAGGACTTCATTTGCAGGTTTTCTTGATCACTTCACCCTCACCAAACACCAGCTTCTTCCCACCAACTATAATGTCTCTAGTTTGATACTTACCACTTTACATATGACTATGCTTTTTATCATATCATGTACCTCTCTCCCCCAGGCTCTAAGCTAGAGAACATGGCTCATTTACTTCTAAATCTCCTGTGATTAGCTCAAGACCCGCCACATGAAAGTGCTCAACATATATTTGTTAGCAGAATGAATGTGGAGTAAGTGAACAAATGAATCCCTGCTCATGACATAACATTTTAAAGTAATTTAAAATTCTCTCACCAGGCACCAGATTAAGCTTCATCGAGGGGCTGTGGACTGAACCATTAGCGGCATTGGTAAAGTGACAGACAACATCAACAGTTTTTGGACACCAGGGAACCAAGTCTGCCAAGAACTTGTATTTGTAGCACACTTGTTTTCCATTAACTTCTTTTGCTAAGGAGGAATTATTGAAAGAATTAAAGTAGGACATGAAAAAGCACAGACTTGCTGAACTGATCCAATAAGCATACTTATGTATTTTCCCCAGGAATGGGGCACATTAATTTTTGATGAGGTTTTATTCATTTATTTCATGTTTCTGGCTCTTAGAAATACATCTACAGGTGCATATGTGCCATCCAAAGTTTTATCTTCACTGTTGAAGATGCCAAATATGCACCATTCTGTGTGGTACCATCACATTGCCCCCTGCTTATCACCACCCTCACACCCTGTCAATTCATCTTATCCTGCTTTCACTACTCTATACATCTGCCTCTTCTGCTAGATTTTAAGGTGTTGGGGGAAAAAGGATTCATCTGATCCACATTTCTCCCAGTACCAAGTTGAGCATGGAACACACGAAACCACTGAGTGCATGCATGCTGAACCCAGAATGTTGAGATTTTGAGTATTTTTATATCTAAATGGATTCCCAATCCTTCACTATGCCCTTCTCTAAGCTTTCTAGTCATTATTGGGTCCCTGCTTTTCTGAACCTCCAGTGTTCTTTTAATATTGATACATATTCTATGTAGTTAATGCTACATGCCTCATCTTTTATGATACAAATCCTTTTTGATATTAATATATATCTATGTCTATGCTTATCATTGCCTATTACAGTGTTTGACATTGAGCAGTTTTCAAGAATAGTTTTTGAAAGAATGAATGAGCTTATAAATGCCCATTAAGATACCTGGTTTGAGATTTGGAGTTGTGATCTCATTTTCGACTGACCTTAATCTGAGGAATCTGGATTGAAGGTAACAATCTACCAAAGAGGAGTTGGATATTTTTGCAGGTGCCCTTAGGTGCTATCAATGGACCATTTTAAATTAATTATCCTTTGACTTGGAGTTTCTGACCCACACGGTCTGTATAAATGCAAACCTTACACCTGGATAAAGATGGAACAGCTATAATTCTCAAGGGACAATATTACCTATCCATTAATGCATAGGCCAAACTCTTTAAGTTTAATCGACTAAGACTATCTCTTAGTCGATTATTTTGCAGAGCATGCCACACTTTGAGGGTCCTGATATTGTACCATGGAGTGATAACAAGGCCTGTCCTTTCATGCCCTTCAGGGCGTTAGACCCAGGATTCCAGGTTTCTGACACTGGCGAATGCCAGCAGGGAAGTCCCAGCATGAGCTAAAATCTCTTCTATTTTCCTTTCTTCATTGGCCCTTGGTTATTTTTCCTACTTTCTTGCATATCTAATAGTGCATTTAAAAGGATGCTTGTGATACTTCGATAGCACACTGATTTATATCCTAGAATGAGAGATCATCAGAATATCTATTCTGCTCTATTGAGGAAGCAGAAAGCCTGTGTAGGTCTCTTAATGGTGTTTTCACTTTTAAACTATTTAACTTTGATCTCTTAACTTCTAACACTTTTAAACTATTTAACTTCCATTACAAAGGATGTCCTTGGCCCTCACAGGTTCTTAATATTTTTGAAGGTAATAAGGGCTCCTAGAGTTCTGCTTTCCTACATTCTGTCTTTGATGCAATCCCTGTTTCCTGAGCCTCATTTTAAGAATAAGTTTTTAAGATTCCACATATACGAAACAACATACAATTCAATAGTTGGCATATTACCGGCAGGGAAGGATAAGGAATCCACTTGGAAAGTTACTTTGTAGCCTGCATCTTCCTCAACGCAGCACTTGAAGTGCTGGACCCCTCCACACGGAACCACAGATTCCAGGGGATCAACCATGATGCCTGATTCCAGAGGTAGCGGGTGCACGGTGATGTCTCTGGTTGTGATGCTGTAAGAGTTCTTGTATCTAAATATGCAGTGATAAGTTCCTGAGGGGAAGAGGGCAAAAGTGAGGCAGAATAAAAGAGTCACTGCAAAAGAGCTTATGTTGGGAAGATTAAGAAGAAACTATATTTTTGCTGCCAGGCTGGAGCATGGACATACCATACCTTCCTGGAGGAGATAATGCTTGATGGATTCTCTTGGGTTCTCCATATATTAGAAGGACTAAATAATAGCAACTCGATTAATTTATTTTCAAATAAAACTAAGTGATTTATTTTTATTATTCCAGTTCATTAAGAGGGGGAATTCGGTTTCAAACCAAGTTCCCAATCTGACTCTGAGGCATTTCATCAACCCAGGGAATAAATGGAGACCGTGGTATATGCTGGGATGGGGAGCTGTGTGAAGAGAGCTTTCAGTCCTATGGGTCATTGTGGTGTGTGATGCCCCTCAACCATCTCTATACAAGTTAGCTCTTTATGTTCCAAGGCACCTGGCAGTAGAGAGGCAGGGGAATGTAGTTAAGAGGAGGAAGGGGGAGATTTTGAGTTGTTGGGACAATTTGACCTGTGAGGGCAGGAGTTAGATAACTTAATCTGACCTATAAAAGTTTAAGATAAGAGAGTGGTAGACCTTAAAAAGTACAAAGAAAAGGCTGGATTAGAGCAACTCAAATCTTGTCCCTTTGACTTTCCACCAGGGCTGTCACAGGGTGAGGTACCATTGGAGCAGCTGCCATGGAAACAGCACAGGAAAATTATAGCTATACCTACAGTTAAGTAAGACCCTTCAATTTTGTTTGCTTTCCTTCTTTGACCTCTAATTGGCATTAGCTTTCAGGAGGGAAAACTTGTAACATAAATGGAGAGAAGAACTCTTTTCAGTTCCTGTTGGGAAAGAGGGGGCATTTACATAGCATGTAAAAAGAAAGCCTAGTTGATTTAGATGAGAACAGATTCTGAGTATGGGACTGTGTATTAGTTTGATGTGACAAGAAAACCTAGGCTTCTTCTTGTAAATGCCCAGCTAAGTAGGAAAGAACAAAGGTGAGTTCAGTGCCCAGAAAGGTACTCTGCTCTTACCATCTTTACCAAGACCAGCTTTTCATTATTGCAAAGCTGCCTATGGCTTATATGAAAAAATAAAGAAGGCCTGGGCCTTAAAGATCTGAACTCATCAATCTTATAGTCAATAAAAGACTTCAGGAGGTAGCTAAGGTTGGCCCTTCAAAGAAGAAACTCAGTTTTATCTTAGTTTTGCCATTTACCAGATGTATAACCTCAGTTTACTTAAACTCACTGGTCCTCTGTCTCCTCATCTGTAAATAAGAGCCATAATAACACTATCTTCAGGTTTTCTATTTTAAACAAGCTAATATATTTAGGTACTCAATGCAGAATCTGTTACATGATTACATATCAATAAATCTCAGCTGTTATGGCAGTAGTTCTATCAACTACTCTTTTATATCAAAGATTTTCATAAGTGCCCAACATAAGCAATGTTTAAAAAGGAAATAAATATGCTTCTTGCCTTTACTTAGGTGTTTTTTTTTTTAAACCACCATTTTTAAAATAGTCTCAATAGTTTGGTAAAAGTACTTTTAAAAATAATCCACTTAAGGCTAGAACACTGGCTCTAGAATCAGGAACTAGTTTCCATTCTAGCTCTACAGCTAAGCTTAGTTGTATTTATCATCCTCTCTGAACTTCAGTTTCCAGACTGTTGAATAGAAACAGTGATGTCTTCGTCATGTTGTTTCAATGTAATGCCACAGTTGATATAAGGTGGTTACATAGGTGTGTCCCAGATGAAGCCTCTGGAGGACAACTGCAGTGTATGTCCAGGGGCCTACGTGGCAAAGCAGGGTATGTGGGCATTCACTCACCATTCCACTCCCTGGTGGCGGTCTCGACTGCCAGCACTGACTCTGCCCCATCAGGTAAGTTCTTCGAGGTATAAAACTTTTCGAATATTTTAATTCCAGCAGAAGTGTTCCAGTACACCTCGTCATAGTTACTCACATCACTGATGCACTTTAGAGAAAAGTTTTGTCCCTCAGAAATAGAAATTTGGTCCGGGGTTATGGTTAGGTTGGCTGAAAGAATACAAACAAGACAGACAAAAGAAAACCAACAACAGGAACAATGTTTAGTTTTTTCTGGTCACATCGCCACACGAGCTAAAAACAAGGTAGAGACAGACAGCGCGGATGTCCTGGCTCTACTGTGTCAGCGCGGGGTTGGTACCTTGCTGCTCCTGGGCTTTACTTGTTTCTAGGCTGTTGGCGGTGGTGCTCTGAACTGAACTCATTTCCATCACATGCCTTAGGAACTCGTTCACTTCCCCCTTGTGGCTGGAATTATTTCCTGATGATCAGCAGGGTGAAAGGTTGTAAACTTAGGGGTGTTGACAGAACCCAAGGTTCCCTCCAAACTCTCCCATGAAACCTCAGGGAGAGTAAATGACTTGGTTTGTGTAACACATTCATTCTCATTAAGTAAATACCTTTTTAAAAAAATGTCATGTTGCATTTTAATTTTTCTCTTTTTGTGTCTCTTGAGATTCTTCTTGTGATTGCCTCATGGTTGGGATACCTGTGCATCCCTAACACTAAACATCGCATAGTACATGGTCAAGACTCACTAGGAAGAATGACTTCTGGAACCCAATTTTAAGTAGAGGGATTGTAGAGGTTATCATGCAAATAATTTCACCAGGGCCACTGCAGGCCCTCTGAGCTCTGTACACACATACACTATCAGTCTTTCTACATTCACTTCTATTTTGAGAATTTCCTCATAGGCTTATGAGAAATTATTCACCAAAAATGTTAATAAGGGTCTCAGAAATACAAAGGACTTTGTGAATGTTGCACTTTTTTGGCCCCTGGTTCTATCTTTCCACTCCCCTTTGACCATGTCATTGACATGCTTGACATTTCAAAATGCCATTCACTCCTGTCTTCTAGATGTGATCTTTCAAGCCCTGAATTCAAGGCTGGGCCTCTATTCCAATTAGTGAAAATGATATTCTTGCTAACAATGAAAAAATATCAGGGTCCCACAGTGACTTTTAGAAGTTCATGTGTCCAGATCTAATGCTATGTTGTGAGTCTGTTATGACATGCCCCTGCACTGAGTTTGTGGCTGTTGGGGTCTGGTTAATGATTAAAGCCTGGAGGCTTCTGGGACTAGAAAGGAAAAGGTTGATCGGACCATGATGTGGTTCCCCTGACTCAGAGGAAGTTAAAATTATCAGGCCAGTGGTTTTCAGTTGCCTCTAGAACAGTCCCAACCCTAAATAATCAACTCCCAGAAGTAAAACTGCCCTTGTGAGTACATGCCTCAAAGAAAAATATAGGTAAGTTTTTTCTTTTCTTTTGTGCTCCAGGATCTGTGAGCAATTTAATCCAGGTAGCCTGAGTTAGAGGTGGGAAGCAAGTTTGCCCCATTTTTGCAATAGATGGATGGTATAATGCTTCAAGAGTTGAGAAGAATTAATGATACTTTGTAGTTTGTATTTCAACTAAGCTGAAATACAAAAGCCTGATTAAGCCAAAATACAAAATTTTCACTTTTTATAAATGTAGAATGACCACAAAATATGGGATTATCAGGGATATCTGCAGCATTTTTTCTAGAATAGGTGGCATGGGAGAGAAGGGATGATAGTGTGAGATAAGAGGTGGTTGGAAATGAGCCAGATAATAGGAATTCAAGAAAAGGAGAAAATAACCCTATGGGAAAAATATTTTCAGATCAACCAAGCATTGCTCTTTTAAAGGATGCTAATCATGACAGACAGTATGAACAAAAATAACAAATATGTTTGATATCAACCTGTTTTCCAAATTACTTGAGGATTGGGGTCTGATGATGTAAAAGGTGCATTTTTGTAAGATGGGTATGTTATCAAGTCATGCTCCCTGATGGCATAGAGGCTGAGACCTTGATCAGCCAGGTTTTGAAAAAAGAAAGAGGTTTATTGCAAATGAATGGCAAGGAGGCAGGAGCTAAACTCAAATCTGCTGCCTGGATAAGAAGTGGGTGAGATTATGTAGGTTTGGAGACTGAGGTTTAAAATAAGAGTCAAATGTTGTTGGCTGTAAGCAAAGACTTGTGAATTTACTGTCGCTCTTTGGCTTAGTACATGAAAGTCTGTACATGGAGAAGTATGAAGAGACTTTTTCAGATAACTTGAATTTTGAAATTTTGTTGGTGGACTCAAGTCAGCCTTGCATTGGAGCTCAGTTCAAGTTTAATTTCTTCTGCTTACTTATGCTGGGCCATATGCAGATATACTGCCCTGTGTTAGCAATTTAACCATGTAGCTGCAGTTACAGGTGGGAAGACAAGTTTGTTCCATTTTTGCAGATAGGCTGATGGGAAGAACCTATCATAACTGAGGAAGAGAAAATGGTACTTTGAAGATGACTAATTAAGCTGAATACAATTTTTTTATAACTGTAGAATGACCACAAAATATATGATTATTAAAGATAGCTGCAGCATTTTTCTCCCTAGAATCAGTGACTTGGGAGAGAAGGGATGATAGAATGAGATAAAAAGTGGTTGGGAATGAACCAGACTACAAGAATCCAAAAAAGGGAGAAAGGAATTATGGAAAGAAATGGGGGAAATTAGGGATGTTTCCCTCATTACAAATGTAATGATTAAAGAGGACTAATCTGAGTAAAAAACTTAATGTTCCAGTCTACTTTTGGCTTCACATGTACAATGTACCCTTTCTTTCCCAGCAGCCATTGCATCACATCCCCACCTGGTCTTGATTTTAAAGGCCCATCTGAATTTAAATGGCAGAGAGGAAACTTATCATCTGTCTCCCATGGTAAGGAAGGCCTTGCTTTATTGCTCAGAAATATTCCCAGTTGATTGGAAGTCCTTGGTTGTGAGGAACAAGTCTAAAAATTCTAGAGAGTCCTTACCAACAGACGTGAACGTGACTTCTATGCTCTGGCTGCCTCTGGCTCCATGCATGCTGATGAACTCACACGTGTAGACCACTATCGTTCCAGATGAACCACTTGGACACTGGGTTCCATCGGCCTGGAAGGTGTATCTGCTGCAACCTGAATCTGTGTCTGTTTCAGCAATTCCTGCGAAGATAGAGCAGTTCTTGTGCTGTCACAGCTGCCTTACTCTGGTTTAGTAGCAAAGAAGCCAAATCAGTGAAAAAGAGTTGTGATTTACATTAGATTTAGTCCCTTTGAATGGAGAAGCAGGACTGTGTAGTGGTTAGGTCTGCAGATTCAGGCCTGGGTGCCTGCTGCAAATTCCAAACTATTAGTTACTGGCAGTATATTGCTAATAAAGTCACTAAACTGCTCTGTGCCTTAGTTTCTCTAGCTGTAAAATCAAGATAATAATAGGAATTATGGGCCAGGATTAAGCCAGGTAATATAAATGAGTATCGATAAACAGAACAGTGCCTTTTGCCTAACAGAGACCATTGTTGATGGTGGTGGAGCCTTAAAACGAACAGAGTAGGCAAGTGTCTGTATATGATTTCAGCTGGAAGAATAAAGATGCCAGATTATTTAACCTAATGGTATTATGGAAGGAAGGAAGAAGAAACATGACTGGAGCATCTGATATCCATCTCATTTGAGAAGCATTTCACAGCTTGCTTCTTCTTATGAATCCATATGTTTTAGTGGAATCTTCAATTTCATTCATGTTTTTTTCAGGCTCTCAGTTGTTTCTCCTTCAAAATAGTTCCTCTTGAATAAATTTCTCTTCAATATCTTTCCAATCTCAAGAGCCTGTTCCCTCTCAGCCATTTTTAATTCTTTCCTATGTCTCTTTTACTTCTTGCCTATATCTCTGTATTTTTCCAACCCTACTCCTGTCACTCTCTCATCTTCAACCTTGCCTACTATCACTTAATTTTAAAGGCCTTTTTCAAACACTATCAATCTTGCACAAATTGAACAAATATAATAAAGCTAATGATTATTTCTAACATAAATGCACCTTACTCAGTCTTGGTTGACTGTTCAATATCTGAAATATTTTGACTGCCATGCAACCAGCTTTTCTCTCCAACCCTCACAATGGTTACTCAGTAAACGAAACTGATTTCCACCTTCACCTACTTTGAGTCAACTATTTCCTAGTTCATCAGCTAAGTATTTCTACTCATCTTTAAGACTAATGCCTCTTCAAACATGAACAAAGAACTGGCTGTGGAAGTCCTGAAATAGCTGAGAAATGGCTTCAAGTAGCCCTAGACAAGCAACATACAGAAGTTTCTAGGGGTCCCATATCATAAAATGCTGATCTTACCATATGTCAAATTATCATTTCAGGTCACCGAGTTCTTGTGGCCTAAAGAAATAGGAAAGCTGTGGACCCTGATGAGAAGCAGCAGAAATGATTCTATGAAACATTGTGTAAGAGTACTGAGTGAACCACTATAGTTTATTACAGTGCTAAGGTCTGTATTTCTGGAGAGTATTTGTCCTCCATTTTCTGAACTTATTGTGAAAAGGGTGATGGGTTGAACTAAATACATGGCTCTTATTTCACAGTGACCAAGAAATCACCTGTGAAATTTAAGGAAACATGTTATAACCCCAGCTCAAACCCAGAAATTCCAGAAATTCTGCCTCTTTGCTATAGGACAATAGGACAGAACCCTGACAGCTGATCTTAAAAACAACAACAACAACAACAACAACAACAAAAATCTGGGGTGACTCTCACCTCAGTGCAGGCAATATGGAGGCTGCTACCCTCCAACAACACTTACTACTTCTAGTTGCTACTGTATTTAGTACCTGAGGTTGGCTTGCTTCTGGTGGCATTTTATAAAGTGATTTGAAATTACAAGACTGATGTCTTTAAAAAAAAAAAATCCTCACTTTTGTATCTCTTACCTATGCCCTGTTTGACTTCAAAACTAACATTTCATATTATACACAAGCAAACATAATAACATCTACTCATACATGTAAGTGGGACAATTGGAAAGAAGAGATACAGGAAGGGGGAGAAAAGGGGGAGGCTATGCCCCTTGTAAACACTGGGTACATTAATCCATGTTGTCATGTGTCCTGATAGGCAGGAGGGGCTGAACCTCTTGCGTAAAGATTTAGTGCTTAATGAATATTCCACATTTCTGTGGACTAAAAGACCATATCATTGGCAGCACGAAGATAAAGTTCATAAAGTCATTTGGGAACTGGTGGACTGATGGACAGTGAAGAAGTGAAGTTGCCATTATGTGATCATGGCAACACTTAAAAGTTATGATGAAGCTGTAAACTTCACAGCTGGCCTTAGATTCTAATTGGTCAAAATATTCCCAGACAGGCTAAACTATTACTAGATATAGTTAAACTAGAACTACACCAATAATGATGATGATTAGCACCTGTACAACTACAACTACTACTCATAGTCATCATGTCAGTCGACTTGTGCTTCCATCAAAATGAATATCAGCTGCTACCTGATGGCCTGAAAATCTTTCTTATTACACAAAAGACTACCTTTTTACAGGTGGAAATTCCATCTCCATGACTTCCTTTCTGTCTTATCTCTTGCTGGGAGTGTTTTAAAAATGAAATGCAAGTACTTCTGAGAAGAGGTAATGCTTTCAATCCCATTGTTTTCTGTTGTCTTGGAAATACAGGTGCTGAAGGAACTTGTGGAATTTTGAGAAAGATTCTTGTAGAGAGGGGCAGCAAGGGGAGGAAGGGCAAAGGCAGGGTGCCAAGGGTAGAAGCTGTGTTCATCAGAGAATGACAGTGCAGATCCAACAGTAGTCAGGGTTGACAGGAAGTCCATTGTTCAGCAGTCTAAGCAGCCTGCACTAGGCCTTGGGAATGGCTCGAGAAGTGGTGGCCCCCAGGGGTCTGTGAACTTCTGGACTGCAGATTTCCTGGTGCCTTAGCCAGAAGGTTAGGTATTTCACCTCACAGACTGGAAGCTTCTAAGTCAGTAGCACGGGAACTTGGAATGATCTTTCTTCCATTTGGCAGTTCCTTTAGGATGTCTACACCACCTCTTCTTTAAAAATCAGGGAAGTAACTAAACTGTCCAGTTTAAAGTTGAATATAGACACTGCCGCTGAAATGTGCTTTGAAAATAAATGTGCTCTGGAAAAGTGGCAAGTAAATTGATCATTAATCATTTTTAAAAATACCTTATAATAGATGGATAGCAAAGACTTTGTACAAGAAAATGTCACTATGCTGATGAATTTCATGGGGAAAGTCACATTTTACTTTAAGGACTTTTTACTTGGATGATGAACATATCATATCACCATTTCTTAAGGGGAGAACTGGATCTTGTCACATGAGAATTCTAAGAAGAAATTAGTCTTCTGCATCAGTACAAATTCTACAAATTCTGGCAGTCAGCTTGCTCCAACACTGGCTTACCAGGCAACGGGAGGCGAGTTTGGCCAAGGCAAGTGCTAGTCTTATGAAACAGGACCTTAGGTGAGCTCCAATTCTTTTTCTTTCTTTTTCTTATCATGGTGACCTTGGGTAAGTCAAATTAAAGTGGAAAAATGCCAACTTCAAACACATGGTCCAATTAAATGTGAATAAAATTAAAACATTTTATATTTTTAAAAATGGTAATCAAATTGTTACATAGTATAGTAACAGTGTTGCCTATTAATATTCTTCAGAATAAATGGGAGTGTGGGGAACTCCACATAAGATCTCAGATCTAAAACAGAAGCAAGCAGCATCAAAAATTGATTATGTCAATGACTAAGATGAAAGACACACAATTAGATAATGTAGATGAATGTGTGACTACAGAGGCAAGGATGCTATCAAGAGAAAAGGTAGAGAAATAGGAAGTTCCTAGTCAGACCCCAAAGCAAAGTCAATGGAATCAATCCTAGCTCTTTGCTGAGGAGGGAGAAGCTGGGAAGCTAAGAACAAACTTTACAGTAGACAGGAAAGGCTGGGGACCTAAGTCACCAGGTTTCCCTCCTGGGTCTACTCTGCTAGGAACTTATCTATAACCCATGCAGGACACTCGTAGGCATAGTTTGGGAATTTTGTTCTAGAATGGCTAAGGTGGAGATGGCATTACAAAGTGTTTTTCCATAGTCTGAAGTCCTGGGAAAGAAAGTCATGATATTTTCTCTTTGATCCACCACATCAACCATTTAGTTGGCCAGGAAGCAAAGACGTATTCACAAGAGGACATCTAACATTCTTACCTGCAATGCTTATTTCCCCCTCCTGACTCCATTCTATTTTACTCCAATTACCATTCATCTCACTGCAACAGTTCAAAGATGCAGGATTATTGTCACATGTCACCTTCATTTCTTGATTTGCCACTATTTGGATGGGTGTAACAACTATTTTTTTCTTGGCTTCATATTCAAAAATATCCATTGTGAGCTTGCAAATATATTCACCTGCATAAAATACACAAAAGCATTTAGTATTATCATGTTTATGTATTTCTTTTTTTTCCACAGAAGGATAAATTTTAATATTCACCAAAGACAGAGTGGTGAAACATCCACTGTGATCTACCATGTACCACTTAAACTTTCTGAGTCTTGGTTTTTTCATCTATAAATGGGGATGATACTCAGCATGGCCTGTGGAAAACCCACAGTCAGTGGTGGTGGTGGGTAGTTTCCTATCTGATGTACACAAAGTGAGTGACATCTCCGTTGCAGCTACCCTTAGAGGTATAGATATAATACACATTTCTTAATTCAGAGGAGTAGTCTTATGCTTGTAATAGTCTCTGATGATTTATTATGTATTTCTTTAGAATGACAACTTTGCCTCTCGTAACAGCACAAGAAACAACATTTTCAAAATCTCCTTAGATTTAGTCTAAATAGACCTAAAGGAACTTTCAAGACATATACACTGTTGGTGCAGACATTTCTGAAGCCACAAGATAAAGACATATTCTAATGAAATAACAGAAATCTTAGAGTCTTTACTAAAGATAAATGTGTGCACATAGAAAAGGTAGAAAGGAAAAATTGGAAAGTCTTAGGGAATAGAGAGGATAATGGATGGTTTGGACGTACTATCTAACTCTGGCAAAACCAGAATCAACAAAGATATGAGACCCCATATGTCTGCAACTAAAAAATGACCCTGTTGACATCTATATAACTGTGGGGTTACTAATTTCTAGTATGTCATGTATGTCCTGGCCTCAGTGAAGAATTAATACTCTTGCTTCTGTGTTGGCTGGTGGGGTATGATGATGAGTAACAGGAGGCAGAAATTACAATCTAGTATAAGAAAATTTGGTTCTGTGATATATATGTTCACTATCTTGATTATAGAGATAGCTTCACATGTGTATGTTTATGTAAGAAGTGTTTAAATTGTACACTTTAAGCGTTTACAATTTATTGTATGAATTGTACATCAAGTCTACTTCTACGGTTATTTAATTTTTATTTAAAAAATGAGTCTGCTTTTTGTTTCAGACTCCATCTTATAATAGCAGAAAACTGTATATGTCTCCCAGGGATAAATGTGCTTGACTCACAGACCATGGAATTAATTTTCAGTTTTGAAAAACTGAGCCAGGTAGGAATCCTTATTAAAGAGGAAAATATATTCTATGACTTGCTTCTTTTTGAATTCATCACTCCTTTTCTGGAGCCAGTTCCTGACCAGAAACTCACCTGCATCCCCCTGAGTGATGTTGTAGATAGTGAGACGTGACATCGAGGTCACGTTATTGAGCACAACAGTGGAAATGCAGAAGCGGCTGCTGTTCTGGATATCCGAGTGCCTTTGTGCATGGTACCAGGACACATTAGAGGAAAACACGTCAGTTTCACACATTAGAATTACTTTATCCCCTTCAAAGATGACTTCTGGGGTGACTGAGAACTTCGTTTCATCTGGAATTCCAAAGAAAAGGTATTAGAACCCCAAAACAAATAAGTGTCACTGACCACTCTCCAGATACCACCCTGCAAGGGTTAGCTGGAGGGCTCTAGAGATCCCTGGTGCTGCCTAGAATAAGACCACATGTCCTCTGGCCCCACCCCCTGGCAGCTAGTCTCTGAGCCTAAAGACTTGCAGCCTGCCAGATGGAGTGCTGGGCTTCCGGTGTGGAGTCTATCTGCTGAAGCGTTGAAGTATCCTCTATGCTGTCAGTGAGGACTCCAAAACTATTTTCATCATTTCAACAGGTCTGGTAGAAAACCATACATTTGTTTATGAAAAAGCCATACTAATTTAAGCAGCAATTTTCTTTGTTATGGACTTGAATAGTATCAACTGTTTCTTAATGAGAATTCGTACCTCATATTAACTGAAATCTCTGTTTTGATGATTCAGAATGGGAAGTAGTTTGGTTTTTTTTTATAATAATGAGAAATAAGATTTTTTTAAAAGATCTAATAACCATGGACCTAAATGTGGGCACTTTGTTGATGGTTCTGGATCTGAGCCCTGTTCTGTGCCAGGCAGAGCTGTGTGGTCCTTGGAAACATGCTTGACCTCCCTGAGCCTCAGTTCCCATGCCTGGAAAATGGCCAGTAGCAGGAGCTGTCTTCAAATGTGCTTTGAGGGAACAGTAACTATTATTATTGCTTTCACAGGAAAATTCTAGAGAACTACATTAAGTCATTTAATAATAGAAATAAGAACACAATATTTCTTATTTTTGTATGTTTGTATGCTTGTATGTTTTTAATATTGGCTTTTGCTTACATAATACTTAGTTTTTTTCCCTCAAAGTTGTGTTTCTTATGTTACATCTTGACTGAGTTCTATGTGCTGTGGAAACCCAAGTCTAAGAAAGCTCTTTCAAGGGACTTCATGCTCACAGAAACTCCTTCTCAGCTAGCAACATGGGAATAAGATCATCATAAAATTATTTTGGATTGATACTATGTTCTAGCTAAAATATCAATTACATAAATATTTATTACATTTTTTTATATCTGAGTAAAATAAGATTTTTCAAAATCTCATTTAGCCACTAGTGAGGGAAAACATTCTGTGAATAATTAATATAAGGAATTGACTTTGAAGTCACACAAACTTACTTCCTTAGTGTTTGGGACAAATTAATTGTCCTCTTAAACTTGCATTTCCTCACCCATAAGATGGAGGTAATATCCCCCTCACAAGATGTATGAACATTAAATATATATAGCACACTAAGTTCCAAAAAGATATAATGATATTGTCCCTCTTTTCATTACTATTTTTGCCAATAATAATAAGTAAAATTGCCAGTGTATGAGTGTTATGTGAAATTGATTATAAATCTATTGAGAGTGATTAGAGGAAAGAGTATTCTATGGTTCTAAGTTAATTGATCAGGCATCTGTAGCAAGTTGATAGACAGTCAATTAAATGGAATCAAGATTGCCACATGCCCTTTAGGGTTCATTGAGATGGATTTTAAAATAAGGTCCTAATACCAATTCCTTCATTCTTCATGTTTCCTTGTGTTTTTTTTTTCCCTTCTTGCCTCTGAAATGTAACCAAGATTTTTTTAAAGACACTCAGTCACTTGACTGTTTTGGAGATCAATATTCTGGATAAACGCCTCCAGCAGTGTGGAGAGTAGGATGGAAGGTGTTTCCCCATGGAACTGCACATGTTTCAAGTTCACATCTATTGGTCTAAGGCTGCATGGAACCCACAATCACAATCTGGTGTTAGAAGAAGAAGAGATAGATTATAGCTTCTCTGCAGAAAGAGGTGCCAAGTACCTTTCACAATAATTTCACCGCTTTCTGGATGAAGACAGAGACCACAGCACCACTGTGAAGTAGACTATCAGCTATGTCCTTACGGGTCAAAAAGAACCTGTCAACTCACTCATTTAAATGTGTGGCTCCTTACTCAGCATGATTGAACTCTTTAGAAAGGAAGAGTCACAACTGTAGCTTACCTGTGCTGCAACTAGTTGTTTTCTATTGCCATTCAGAACCATATATAAAAAGGTTCTTTCAGGACAAAAAAAGCTCATGGGCTAGTGATGTGGCATTAGGAATCAGGAAGGGGATGAGGGGATTGGCTGAGACTGTATATGATGACATGTTTAGGTCAAATATTCCCGTTTTTCATTTTTGATTTAGGTGGCTTTTGCCGGAATTAATATGAATTTTTATTTGTTTGTTTATTTACTATGAATTTTATTTCACCTATATTATAGTATTTTTTTTTCATTATCACACTTAATATTTTATTGAAAAAGAAGACTAGATGCCTAAATATTGCAGCAGAAAATGTAAACAGAAAAGGTATAAATCTGCACAGTGATGGCCTAACTTCTGACAAGGGGTACTCTTTCTCTCAGTGTGCCCACTGGAGAAGATGGCATGCTCCAAAGAGAAATCACCAACTGTACACCAAAACTAGTGGCCTGAGTTACTCAGTTATCTGTCAACTATTTTCAACCTAACAGAATTCTACCCAACTGGCTCCCTTACTGCCCCCAAACAACAACCCGTCCTATACCCTACTGCCCCCAAACAACAACCAGTCCTATACCCCACAACAACAACCTACTAACACAAGAGAACCCAACTCTGCACCCCATTTGAAAAGTGGAGGAGAACATCTAAAACCTGTTACATGTGAAGCAATGAGCTCTCCAATATTCCATGAAGCAGAATCACCTGGAAGGCTTGCTAGACATTAGATTGGGTTCCAATGGCATTTCCAACAAAGTTCTCAAGTGGAGCTAATGCTGCTGATCTGCTCAAGGGGATTGTGTGGGAAAATCCTTTTAAGAACTCCTGCTCTGAAACAATGATGGGCCCTATTTCATATAAATGCATAGATGTCTCCACCCCCAACACAAAGGTAGTTTTACTTTTTGGGATTTGTTCATTAAAAAAGAAATCTATGATCCCAGATGGTTCTGTGGCCTTTTATAAAATCTTGCCTCCTGCACTTGCATGGCACTCCTGCAACGGCAGGGACATTGGTCAGACTGGAAAGCTCTGCTCTGGCATTAGAGCAGGAAAAAGTCGCAAACCTCAATGTCAGGAGCTGGTGATCCCTCTCCAAGGAGGACATCCCAATGTGCTTTCTTAGGCTTATGAATAACAATAAACATGGTCACTACATCTAAATAAAATCATGTCATGCCTACAAGAAATGTACTGTATTCCACTTACTACTGTTACTAGCTTGGAAGGAGTTGTTGTCCATTCTGTAGGTCTGATTGAGGTTCTGGATCACTTGCTGATTGGCTTTGTGTATTAATTCAGGTGATGGTGCTTTAATTTCAACTTCATAATCCACAACCACACTCCCACGCCTGGAAGGAGAGTATCAGTTCAATCAAACAACAATTGACCTGGAAGAGTCTAGATGTTTCTGGCTCATTTGCATGGAAAACAAAAATGACAGCAATAGCCTGGGTACTTTTATCCTTATGGATTTACTGAAATAAAACTGTTTTCAAGCTCTTGTTGAAAATCTAAGGCTGAATTTACATGCTCAAATGTAAATGTAAATGAAATTTACATGAAAGCGCCTCTGGAAGTGAGTGAACTGAGTCACATAAGCTGGCCCCAGGATCTCAGCACAGTTTAGACTGGTGTCATGTAGTCATGCTGGCTCATAGTTAACATATATAGTGAATGCCAAGCAAAGTAAAAATGTATGTGTGTAAACACCCCTGATTTTCAGATCCACAACTAACTTTGAGGGGTGTAGTGCAAACCCACTCAGAGGTGTCCTGGTGCCCACCTCCAGGAGAGGCTGTTCCCGTAGCAGCATGCAACTGATTCTCACCAGGTGGCCAGTTTTTCTTGAAGAAAAGCATCATTTTATGACATTATTCCACTTTTACATTTTCGAATTGCCTAGCTGCCAGCTTAGCCCATGTTTCCGCAAATTTCTTGTGTGCATGGGATAAAAGTGTCTTTTTCTCATCTACTTCTAGGTACATCAGTGAAGTATATGCTTACAGGATTTCATTCCCCTTTAAGGACTGGCAATCTGGGATTGTCTTCACCTCTACCCAAGTGCTCCTGTTGAATATTCTAGATGATGTCCTTCTAGCGGGCTTATTTTCCTTCACTGATGTGTTGGTCTTTATAGTTGCGAATATATGACCCAACTAAGCCCTCTTACCTGAATCCTGTTACCGTCACCAATTTGAAGCCTGGTAAAATACGGTAACCTTTCTGGAACTGGAAAATAAAAGACAAGTGTCATGAACCAAGGTCCTGTGAGAGGCATGTCATAAGACCTGAAACAGTAGAAAGTTCATATGCCTTATCACTCCAGATAAAATTTCTCTGAATTTTGTTAGCTGAATCAGCAGATCTTTAAAGAAGTAATTCCTATGTACTTAAGTCAATCTGAATTCTCCAAGAAGCAAATACTTAGAGAAATGACTAAGAAAGGAATTGGGGAAGTTGTGGGAGAGGCAGAAAGAACCACGAGGCCCTGAGTAAGAAAGAAAGGGGAGGAGAAATAAATGGCATTATCCTAGACTGAGTTTGGGGAGGTTCAGTTAGATCTTCAGTCATCTCCCGCCTGCTAGACATAGATCTACTTTGTTCATCCATTTCCAGTCAGTAGTGAGTCTTGGCGTTCATTTCAGAGGGTCCTTGGTCAGTGTGTTCCCTGTAACTGGAGATCCATGAGGCATATTCTCCTGATCACCACACTGCTTGAGCCCTCACTCAACATGGCAGCAAGAGTTGAATCAATGTGGCTTTTCACAACATTCCTATTTCACTTTGTTTTTGTGAATACCAACCCCATGGGAGATTCAATTTGAGTCAAGTCATATTTACAAAGCAAATGCATGTGCAAAACACTAGGTAGGTATTTGGATGGGTGTGATCCAAAGAGTCAACTCTTACCTCAAAAGAATACAGTTTACTATGTGATGTGCATGCAGAGGGTTCTCATGTTTTGAAGCACTATTACAAGCTAGGTAGGCAAATCAGACATTCACAAGTTTCTCAGACTCAGCACCCCATTGTGGCACCCAAAGAAAATATGTGTGTGGAGCACTAGGATGAATGAAAGTTTACTCCTGATCAGAGGCAAGGATCAGCTGTCTAGAGAGTTAAGGGAAGGTATTACCTCAGTCTTCCTATAAAACTATCCATCATACCAACTGGAAAATTATGTTACAAATAAGTTAATTCAAGCAAAGCATTTTAATTCAGATAAATTAATCCAATGTAGGTTTAGATAAGTTAATTCAATGGAGGTTTAGATAAATTAATTCATAATGTAAAGCACTTAGAGTAGCATCTTGCATATAGTTAAATCAAGGTAATAATTTTTACTTTTTACATAAATAAATATGAAAATATCTTAATTGTAAATGTCTAAGGAACCGCTACACCGTTCCTTGGGCTTGTCTACCCAAAAGATATTAAGGGTTTCATTCATGTGCTATGTGAAGACAAATAGAAATGAAC